>JBBPBX010017691.1:33094-46519 GCA_038048925.1 Garcialebias charrua | reverse complement strand
TGTATTTCAGGATAGAATGGCCAGAGAAAAGCTGTCAGTGGAGGAGCGCAAGAAAAGGAACAGGGAGTATCAGAAAAGAAGGAGAGAAAAAATTAATAGCCAGCCTGAGCTGAAGGAAGAGTTTTTAAGAAAGGAAAGGAAAAGATGGAGACAGAGAGTGGAAGTGGGAAAAATAAAACATATCAATGATCTGGGTCAAAGAGATAAGAGACTTAAGAGAAGACTTTGGAAGCAAAAACAAAAGGAGTCAAGAGAACGCAGAAAAAGAGCAAAGGAAGGCCAGAAAAGTGTAGATACCCCACCGAAGAGTCCTGTAGATTTAAATTTTGAAGAACCAAGGAGCAGTAGGCAGCGTGCAGCAGGGGAAAGGGAAAGATCTAGAATGAGGAAAAGGCATTCAAGACAGGTCAAAGAACTAAAAGACAAAATTCACAAGTTATCAAAAGAGAGAAGCACTCTAAAAAAGCGACTTGTACGCATAAAAGAAAAAGACAGACGTAAAAAGAAAGAAACACAAGACTCACCTCAGACTAAGACTAAAAAGTTGCTTCAAGGGAGCAAACTAAGTAATCCATTAATCAAAAGATCATTAGTTTTCCACCATGCCTTGACTGCAGAGTTGAAAAGCAATGCCCATCATACTCCCAGAAGAAGCAGACTCGTAGCAAAGCACGCACAACTTTCTTTGTCTGGTAGAATTCTCAAGAAATATCGGCTACTTCATCGGGTTCAAGAGTTTGGCTTGACTTACAAAACATTGAGGGAAAAAATGCCAAAACAAAGGAAGCCTAGTTTTCTCCAGCGCATCTCCTGGAGTGTGCACATGTTTTTGGAAAACAATTCAAGGATGACGACTGACAAGCAAGACACCATCACTAGAAATAAAGTAAAACGTCAAAGAATGATTCTAACTAACACAATGCAAAACCTTCATGGTGTATTTCTCCAACAAAACCCAAATATTAAGCTTAGTTACTCATCATTCTGTGCCTTGCGTCCTTTCCATATCACACCTATCAGAGCCTCAGATCGAAAAACCTGTCTGTGTCAGTACCATGAGAATGCCATGTTGATGCTTGAGGTCTTGAAATCATTCAATGCTGTGGCAACCAGCAACCTTGAAGAGAGTTTCAAACTTATCTGTTGTTCTCCAGCAAGTGAGTCTTGTCTTTTGCGTGCTTGCTCCCGCTGTTTAAACAAATGCTCAAGGCTTTCTCCAGAAAAAGGGACAACACCAGTAAAATGGTCACAGTGGAAACGCGTAGAGGAGCAAACAGAAGTTGGAACTCACTTTCACACCAAACTGCAGGAATACACTGGCACCTTGTCAGAGCTTATGCATCTCTACCAAGACAAATTAAAAAATGAGACAACCACTCATGTCCACTTGGTTCGAAATCAAACCAAGGAGTATCGGAATATGATAGCAAATTGTGATGAAAATACAGCCATTGTTCATGTTGACTTTTCCGAGGCCTGGAAATGTAAATACAGCTCAGAAGTACAATCCTGTCACTATGGACAAAATCTCCCGCAGATCACACTTCACACAGGCATGTTCTACACTGGGCAACAAAAAGCAGGATTCTGCACAATCTCAGAGTCAAAGCGTCAGGATGCTGCAGCCATCTGGACCTATATGGATCAAATCCTCACAGATATTCACATCAGATATCCGGTTATAAACACTGTCCACTTTTGGTCTGATGGTCCAAGCAAACAATATAAAAATAAAAAGAACTTCTTTCTCCTCTGTGTTGTCCCGCAACGCCTGGGATTTGAGAAAGCTACATGGAATTTCTTCCCAACATCACATGGCAAGGGTGCTCCAGATGGCATCGGGGCGACGGTGAAGAGATGTGCTGACAGTATTGTGCTAAGAGGCCAGGATATCATAGATGGCAAATTATTCTTTGACATGGTGTCCAACAGCTTAAGTGGTGTCAAGCTGCAATTTGTGACAAATGATAATTTTCAGTCTTATGACTCTCTCCTCCTGCAAACCCTGAAATCAATCCCAGGAACAAGAAACATTCACCAAGTGCTAGCTCAGGGGAATGTCATCCATTGCAGGGTTCTTTCATGTTTTTGCGGGGAGTCACAGATTTGCAAGTGCTTCAGTCCAACCATTCACTCTTTTGGTGACACAACACAGGACCCAGATGTCCATAAAAGGTCAACCACTGCTAAAGTTCAGAATCCTCTGGAAATGCTGATGGAGGAAATGGAGAAGGAGCCTAGCAAGACACCTGAAGGAACAACGACCACGATAGGCCCTGGTGATGTCCAAAGTGAAGACTGGCTTGTTGTGATGTATGATGGGAAGTGGTGGCTGGCTAAAGCCTTACAAATTGACAAAGAGCACAAAGATGTACAAGTGGAATTTTTTCATCCTCATGGACCAACTCTTAGCTTCAAGAAAAAACAAGGTTGTCGGGATGTCTGCTTTGTGCCATTTTCAGATGTCCTAGTTAGGCTGGGAAAACCATCTTCACCAGTCCGCACGAGCAGCACCAGGGGTGTATACTGCATATCACCAGCTGTTATGGACTTTATTGAAGGAGAATATGTGACACGTCTATTGCCTGGGGATTAAATATACTGACTTTTCAGCAATTTAGAAAGATATGAAATAGTTCACAATATATTTCAAAGAGTTATGCCTTGTATATTTTTGTTTACATTCATCTTCTACATTTTGATTGAAAATCGTCCTGGTTGATGACTTCAGTGAGAAAGGTATATTCTCAAAAATGTTGATGTTCCTTGAAAGCTAAATATGGTTATTTCACTTTTTTTTTCTTCATGTCTTCACATTCTACAACATTTCAGCATTTTATTCTACTTAAATGTCATTTCAAGTTCAATGTTTTCTTTTTATTTACTAGTTTGTCACCACCGTCAGTTCTGTGTCAACACCGTCATGTGCCGTCAACTCCGTCAGATGTAGTTTATGTTGCATTTTGTTTAAAATAATATTTATTTTGTTTCTTGATAGGCACTTGTTTGTAAATTGTCTGAATTCATCTATTTGGTGCATATGTTTTTTTTTACTAATAAATGACACTGTTCATTGTGGTGATTACTTTCAAAATAGTTTTTTGTATCAAGTGAACTGGAGTAATTAAATACAGACTAAATAAATGTTTAGATTGTGGTATGATTAATTTAAAAAACATGGACATAATTAAAAGAATTAAGGCACCACAGAGAATAAAAATATCAGTCATAAGTTCATTAAAAAATAATTTTATACTTATTTATTTTTGTCTGATGGTGTTGACAAAGTTCTCTGTCAGATCCAGTAAAAATGTAATTTAAAAGAAAATGTTGCAGCTGGGAGCCTGCACCTTAACATATTTACCTTCGCAAAACATTATTTGTTATGTATGAATACATAACTTTAGGAATAAATAACATTTTTGGTGGAAGAAATTTAAAACCATTTTGTCCCTATTCTCAAGAAGCACTGAATTATGTAGGGTACTGTGTTAGGATAGGCTAAGTGCTTGGTAATACAGTACTGTGCATGTACATGGTGCAGTATGTACAGTACGTATATTCCGACTTACGTTGAAAATTGGTTTACGCCGCCGCGTAGGAATGGATCTACGTCGTAAGTCGAGGACTACCTGTATTGATAACTATAAGACAGAACACAATTTCAAGATGATTGGACTTTCCCTTTATAAAGTGTCCACATATCTGATGTGAACAGAGTTATGTTTTATTCATTAGCAGACGTATTTTGTCCTTCATCCTTTGTGGGTCTGTAGGATTCAAGGTTCTTTATTGTCATTTGCATCACATGTGGTACATGAGGTGGAACGAAATTGTGTACACAGGGTCCCAGCTACATCCAACAACAGGAAGAATATAAATTGTAAAAGAAACAGTAAAGATCTAATATGTAAATGAAGAAATACGCTAAACTAAGAATACAATACTGAGTACAGTACTGTATATGTAAAATACTGTAGCATGTCCCTCACATGACCAGGCTCCCTTGGTCTTTATTTACACACCGACTTACTATAGAGGAGGCTTTGCACAGTAAGTAATTAATTTTTGACTAATGATGTGCTATTTGCTTGACAACAGTAATTACATCTTAATGAGTGAAAAGCTTAGTGTCAAATGATAGAGATGCAGCTGGATTGCTGCTAAATAGCTTTTAAGCCCGTAGAAAAGCCAAAACGACAACATGTGGGGGCTAAATACACATTTTCATCCCCCCGGTGTTAACCTGTGGATTGTGATTTATGTGGTGGCCAAGGGGTTAAGTATGTTATTAAAGACGGAAACAAACGAGCAGGAAAAGAAAATCACGAAAGAAGTGTTTCCTTTATGCTACATTAAAATGGTCACATCAGTTGGTTTCTCTTTTTTCTGGTCTGGTTTTCTTCTAAAATGAAAAATCCACTCAGCAGCTACGCAAATGGCCTCCAGCCCCCCGCCCCCCCCCAGAAACGGGCGGATGCATTCCAGGAGTCGCATGAATGGGATTTGTTGTTGTGATGGAACGAGGCGGGCAGGCAGGAAGCGGCCAGATTTGGAAGGACTGTTGCCATGGAAACCACTCAAAGAGGCCGAAAGCAGCTGTAGACAGTCAGCTGATTACCCATTGGGCGAAGGCTTTCGAGCGTGCTTTTTATTTATTTATTTCCCTTCCAGTTTCGGTGCACAGAAAAGCCTCTCGGGATGCAGAAATCGCCTCCGCCATTTTGTATCCGGAGAGCGCACGTGGGCGTGAACTGCACTCGCTCACCTTACGCCGAAAATCGCCTCTGAAGGGAATGACACATCGCTGCAGAGTGAAGCCATTTGGAAAAGAAAGAAGCTGTTATTCTGTGGTTTTAACTATAACTGTAGGAAGTGTGAAGACATACATATTTGGCTTGCAGTTTCTACACCGCCCCTGGGGGGGAAAAATGGGCCCCTCCTCATGTTGCACTCCACGCTAATGCGTTCAGCATGTCGACATGTCGAGTCACGTGTCGCCTGTATGTGCCTCAGCCAAAACAGGCCGCTGTCTGTGTGAGCCGAGGGTGAATTGGACCTGTTTGAGCAGATAATGCGGCCCAGCACGTCAAACAGGACAATGAGATCTTTTCTGGTCCGGAAGAAAGTGGGTAACCCAATCTGTGGCTGAAATGGAGCGAGATAAAGAGTCGTGCATCAATACCGAGGCTGGCCTGCGAGACAACGCTGGGTGTGGGTCACTGCTTTGGTTTACAGGTTGTTTTTTTATGCAAGTCATGAATGACTTCCTGGCACTGTGTGATACGAGCTCCCCCTATTATCAGGAAATTTCACTCTGCAAAAAGAAAAAGGAGCGAAACTTCACGGTGCACGAGGGTTGTCATTTCTTTGAGCGATAAAGTTGTACTATTAGCATCTTTCAAGTTGCTTAAAGGGGACCACAGATAGGTTTTTTAAATTTTTATGGTATGTCTGTGGGCTATCCAGACAATGTTCATTCAATTTAATACACAAAATAATTCTTAGATAATCAATTATACCCTTTTTAATTCTGCCATTTTTAACTTTCGTTTTGAACGACTGGTTTATGATAATGAGCTCTCATGGCCACGCCCTTCAAAGATCTGTTTACATTTACTCCGCCCTCTGTAACAGCCAGTATCTCTAATCTGTTGTTGTTTTAAAATTAGCTCTTTTTTTATTACTCATTTGACTTACTGTTAGTGCTAGCTTAAGATAACTTACCGAAAGCCGTCTGCGCGCGCCGCAATGAGCGGCTCCTTTTAGCCCGAATCCGAGGCTAAAAATAGCTCGTTCCTCCTCCGCCCTTTTATGTCCGCTCGTTGCATGCGGCGCTTTTAAAATAAAAATAAATGTCACATTATTGTCATCTGTGTATGTTCCCATACTTGACAGACGAAATTGGTCTCTGCATTTAACCCAACCACCACCAGGTGGTGCAATGAGCAGCCGTGGTCAGCGCCCGGGGAGCTGGGGAAAATAGATGTGCACTCATAGACACCCCAAGGTGTGCCGTGGCCGGGGTTCGAACCTGGGTCCTTCGGATCCCAAGTCCGATTCCTCTGCCACTACACCATCTTGGCTCTGCTTCAGTCCAGACATACACAAAGTTCACTGAGTGTTTCCAGTTAACTTATCCGTATGAGGCAACCTCTGACCGGACCCCACGCTCCTCAAAAGCTATCAGCTCCCAGCAGCTCCCAGCAGCTTCCGCCCGCAGATGGTCTCTTCGCCGGCGGTCTGCTCGTTTTCCGTCTGCCGGCTGCTCATTGGGAGCGATCGCTAATACGCTAAAAATTGAACTAAAACGTAAAAATAACAATTATACTTTATTTACAAAGCCATTTAAAACAACCACAGCTGCAACTAAGTGCTGTACACATGAAATTAAGAACATTTAAACAAAAGATGAGATGAAATCAGGAAAAACAACCGTCACGTTACAGGTAGTCCCCGACTTACGAGCGCTCTGACTTACGAGGTCCCGGACTTACGAGCATGCATCTCATTAAAAAAAAAAAAAAAAAAAAAAATTTTTTTTTTTTTTTTTTTTTTTTTTTTTTTTTATAAATGAATACATGTACAGTACTGGACAGTCACCAAGCACTTAGTCTATCCTAACACAGTTTTTAAAGATGAAGGAATAAGTTGAATTGTCTCCCTTTCACATAAAGGGAGCAAGCTCCCTATGGAGCCTGCAGGGAGGAGGGAGACAATTCAACTGATTCCTTCATCTTTAAAAACTGTGTTAGGATAGGCTAAGTGCTTGGTGACTGTACAGTACTGTACATTTATCTATTTATAAATAAAAAACAATAAAAAATAAAAATACTGTATATACTGTATATTTTTAATAAATAGATAAATGTACAGTACTGTACAGTCACCAAGCACTTAGCCTATCCTAACACAGTTTTTAAAGATGAAGGAATCAGTTGAATTGTCTCCCTCCTCCCTGCAGGCTCCATAGGGAGCTTGCTCCCTTTATGTGAAAGGGAGACAATTCAACTTATTCCTTCATCTTTAAAAACTGTGTTAGGATAGGCTAAGTGCTTGGTGACTGTCCAGTACTGTACATGTATTCATTTATTAAAAAAAAAAAAAAAAAAAAAAAAAAAAAAAATAATTTTTTTTTTTTTTTTACTATGTGTTCCTACTTACGAATTTTTGACATACGAGCGCCCCCTAGTGACGGAACTCGCTCGTAAGTCGGGGACTACCTGTATACTGAAGTGGGTTGAGCCGCACCAGGGGTTGCTAGGTGAGGGGCTGGACTCGGGTTTGAGGTGGGTTGTGGCTGCGGTTTGTGACGTCACAAACCGCAGGATTTGAAAACTAAATGTTTTATCAAAGATAAATAAATATACTTAGAGTAAATAAACCACTGGGTGCATTTTTTTGGCACTAGGACTGTTTTTTTATGAAGTACATACCCAAAGTTGAGTAAAAAAACCATTAAAAAGTGAATTTTGAATATGTGGTCCCCTTTAAACACAGCAATCACTTGAGGTGAGGCATTTTGGCCTGAGAGAAGTGAAAGGTTTGGCTGGTTGTTGGGTGGGTGTACGTTTGCAACACAACTAATCCGGCTCACTTAACCTCATTCGGCCGGTAATCGTGAGAAAGAATGCGGTCCCGCCACTGTACATGTTTTGCTTTGTGTCGGAGGTGTGGCCGGGTCGCCGTGTGAAGTGCTGCCCCAGGGCTTCTCGTGACGGTCGTGCCTCCCAGGTGTCACCTTTCCGGATCAGCGTGTTCAAACTGTAATGAGTAAAGACTCTAAACAAACTGGAGCTGGAGTGACTTCATTCGCCTCGGGAGGTTCACAGCGTTACAGCTGAGGTTTCACTTTACGCTCGTCATTGTGCTCGGGAAACTATAATTAGTTTAGCCGAAAGATTTGGGTGGTTGGAGAAGACTTGGATTGTGCTGCTTTGTTTTTTTCCATGAACAAAAGCTGTAAGAACATAATTAAATGAAACCCTGTTGGAAAATAGTATATCATTCTGTACGTAACGTCCAATGGATGTATTTTGAAAAGTTATGAACAAATGCTACATAGCTTGTTGTAAAGAGCTCTTTAAATGGTGCAACATGCAGCTCTTTCAGCAGAAATACAGTCCCAGTCTGCACCAGAAGTGCTACAGCTAGCTGCTGCTGCTTTATGCACTTGCAAATCACCCCTAAAATTATATATAACCACGTAATGTGAAACACGTGGTTTGAATGAAAAAGAGATTAATTCTGACCGCTAACAAGCTAACGGCTATGCTGGTGAAGATTCTCGGTCATCCAGGACACGATAAAATGATTTGTCAATTTACATAGGTATGTGTGTATCTTCAGCCTTTAAAACCTTACTCCCACACTCTGCTCTTTGAATTGAGAAAGCTCCTCGGATGAGAAGCGAAACGTCTTCTGTTACATATGAAGTCCAGTTGTTTCTGTATTGAACACCTTATTTGAAGCTAACGGCTAGTTTGAACGCAGCTGGGACAAATGTGGATTAGTGCCATCTTAAAACAGCTCCAGCCTCATGAAAACTATATTACAAACCGTCCCTGAGAAGCTTACATAGCTGCCCACTGCTCCACCTGGGTGTATCCCATGTGTGATGGTTAAATGCTGAGCATGGGAACATACAATGATGACAATCAAGTCTTCCCCTTTCTTTTCGATCACTGTCAGTTTTACAATACTGTAACTGTTATTTTGGCTAAAATATTATGATATTCTTGCAGGAAGTGCCTCAGAATGCGCAGGAAGCTAGATGTGGTGCAGCTAGCTGCTTTCACTAATCTTGCCACAGAACTCTGTAATTAACTATGTTTTATATAAATAAATGGTAAATGGACTGTATAGCACCTTTCTATCTTATCAAGACACTTAAAGCGCTTTACAACAAAATCTGTGCCTCATTTACCCATTCATACTCTACTAGATCTCTACAAAGCTAACTGAACAAATCATTCTAAAGAGACTAATCAGTGATTTAGATCACATTCATACACTGATGGGACACACATCGAAGGCAATGAGGGATTCAGTGTCTTGCCCAGGGACACTTTGACATGTGACTGCTGGTGGAGTTGAACTCCCAACTCTTGCATTGGAGGACGACTGCTCTAACCACTCAGCCACAGCCACCCTTCTTTACAATGAGTAAATGTTTATAAAATAACAACATATGCTGCTATGAAAGTTTGGAAATTGGAATTAATTTAAAATGGCAGCAAACTTTGGTTAGTCTTTAGCTACAGATTTCCTTATCTTATAGCTACTGTGTTGCTACATTTGGCTTTCAGCTATTTTGTCCAATGTAGTTTTTAGCCAGATTTGCATAGTTTATAGCTAACATGTTGCTATTTAGCTTTTAGCTATTTTACCCATTGTAGTAACCACATATTTGCTTAGCTTATAGCTACTGTGCTGCTACATTTAGCTTTTAGCTATTTTGTCCAATGTAGTTTTTAGCCATAAATTTAGCTTATAGCTACGGTTT
Organism: Garcialebias charrua; assembly: GCA_038048925.1. Lineage (NCBI taxonomy): Eukaryota > Metazoa > Chordata > Actinopteri > Cyprinodontiformes > Rivulidae > Garcialebias > Garcialebias charrua. The sequence goes on along the minus strand of JBBPBX010017691.1, from coordinate 37,014 downwards.
TGCTACATTTAGCTCTCAGCTATTTTGTCCAATGTAGTTTTTAGCCACATATTTGCTTAGCTTGTAGCTACCATGTTACTACATTTAGCTTTTAGCTGTTTTGTTCAATGTAGTTTTTAGCCACAGACTTGCTTAGCTTATAGTTACTGTGCTGCTACATTTAGCTTTTAGCAATTTTGTCCACTGTAGTTTTTAGCCAGATATTTGCTTAGCTTGTAGCTGCCGTGTTGCTACATTTAGCTATTAGCTTTTTTGTCCAATGTAGTTTTTAGCCACAGATTTGCTTAGCTTATATACAGTACTGTGTTGCTACATTTAGCTTTATGTTACAATATTTATTTTTTACTTTTAGTTGGTTTAGCTGTTTTTTTTGCATTTACCTGCAGCTTTGGTAATGCTAGTTTTTAGCTATGGTTTTAATAAATGTTAACTTTAAGCTATTCTTCGCTCATTTAGATTTTTATTTATTGCTTTAGTATTCGTAGCTCTAGGTACAGTTTTGTTCATTATAGTTTTTAGCAGCAGATCTTTGGCTAATTTTAGCATTTAGCTGCAGTTTAGCTAATTGTAGTTTTTAGTTGTGGTTTTACTCATTTAACATTTTCTACATTTAGCTACTGTTTTTGATCAATTTAGCTTAATGAAAGGGTTTAGCCTATGTATTTATTAGCTGGTGTTTTGGTAAATTAAATTTACTGTTTTGTCAATCGTAGCTTTCAGCTACTGTCTCTCAGTCCTCGAGTCATTTACTTATTTGTTTACATTTTGTTTTCCTGCTCTCTTAGGAGGAAGCCTGGAAAAAAACAATCTTGAAATCAAAACATTCTTTTGCACGTTATGTTTTTAGCTGTTTCTTCAGTTCTCCATATAAAAAATCTCCCCTGAAGGGTAAACGCAGGCCACTTGGCTCGTGTTTGGTGCGGCTCCGCCACGTTCGAGGCCATTTAAAGCCATGTTTCCCCACCGTCAGCAGCTGCTTTCCATCTAACTGCATATTCCTTGTCTACTCCCCCACCACTCTCCTCCGTGCCTTCGCCTCCCTCCTCTCCTCCATCCCTTCTTTCTTCACGTCAAACTTGGCAGGAAAGTTTACACTCCGATTTTCAAAGCCGCCCTGTTCTCTGTCAAATGTTGCGTGGCAACATCAAACGCTCGGCCGGACAGAGCCTTCCTGGGATTCCAGCGTGGTGGGCGGATAATTGGAGGCAGGCCTCAGCGGGTCTGGCAGATGTGTGATGAGTTTTTACTGGAGTGCTTTTTTTTTTGGCATAGTGAGTGTGTGTTTGGGGGAGGGTGGGGGTGGGAATGGGATTTAGAGGGAAAACATAAATGCTTTCTTTGTTGTCATCTCTGCTTCATCTCAAAAAGCTGGCCACAGGGGTGTGTTCTAGGCCGAGCGAGAGTTGATTGTGGCAGTAAACATTACATACAGACACAATATCTGAACCCAACATGTGGAATTTGATGGCTTAGGTCTGACTCAGAAAGCTTTAATCCACATGTGCTATCCTTTTCTTCCTCTGGAAGTTGTGTTTTTCTGTTACTTTTGAGAGAAACACCCAGATAATCGCTGCTCTCTCATGTCTGTGGGTTTGGACCGCAGCTCTGGACCTGGGTCACTGCAGTCGCTGTCAGACGTTTTGTGATTACAAAGACATCCTGGAATCCTTTCTCCCTCCACCCTCGCTTCCCACTGTAAAAGCAGGAATGCAGGAGACTCGGGCTCCTAGTTTTCTTGTCCATCCATCACTGAGCAAGCATAACAGAGAGGGCCCGAGCAGTCCCCCCCCAGAGCCAAGGGTGGGCTTCCATTGAAGGTGCAAGAGGCCAGGGTTCTGTGGAAGGGTGAGGAAAGACAGGATGGGTGTGTGTTTGGGGCTATTGGGCTTGGGAAATTGTTTTTAAAAAAAGGAGGGAAGTGGGGGGAAATGACATGCAGACAGAAGAAAAAAGAACGAAACACAGCCCTCCCATGTTTTTGCTAAGCCCCCTGGGTTCGTGCAGACAGTATTAGATTTAGTTTTTTGTGCACAGGAAGGCGGTGCAGATGTTCCCAAGCGCAGGCCTGCGGTCTCCATGTTTTCCCTTTTCTCGTCTGTTCCTGGCGCTCCAGCATTGCCAAGGTGCTCCCTTACTCGGTGCTAGCGTTTTTGTTTTTCCTGAGAGCGGGGCTCCAAGAGGAGGGTCATCTCCAGGCCAGCTCCAAATGAGAAATAGTTGGCCGGCTGCCCTGGCGGCCACTCAAATCCGCCCTTTTGAAAAGATTACTGTGCTGCTGCTGTTGCCGCTGCCTCCTGTGGGGCATGCCAGATCGGCTGAGGGGAGAGGAATGTGCAGGAGGGCCTGAAAGGAGCGAGAGGGAGGGTGGAAGGAGGCCCATATTTCATTTGACCTCTTTCAGAAAGTTTTCCTAAATACTTTTCTTCTCCCTCCCTTCTTCAAACAGTTCAATTTCTGCAGCGCAGAACAGGCCATGAACTGTTCCCAAATAAAACCTGACAGGGCGTTTGTTCCTTCCACTCTGAAGCCGTGTGACACAGATCAGTTCAGCCGCCTCCCTCCCCTGCTCGTCTTTAGCTCCTTGTTTCTGTTTCTTAGGGACCCGTGATGAATGATCGATTGATGGCGTTAAGGCTCGCTCTGGGACCGCCGCAGGCTATCTCTGCTAAGCTGCTTTGGCCGACGGGCTGCTGACTGTGGAGACTCCAAAGCCGGAGCAATAAAAGTTGATTTGTGGGGGTATTGTGAGAAGCCCCAGACACTTAGGAAAGGTGTGCAAGTCTCTTCTGGCTTGTCACAATCAATACTGCCCCACCACCACTGGGCCTCCCTGTCTCTGCTGTATTTACTCTTAAATAATTCATCACATTCGCACAAATACACTTCCATTCACATCGGGGATGGAAACCATTAGCCAACGTGGAACAATGGAGTACAGCTGCTGCACCCTCTCTCCTTTTATACAACCAGCAGACTGGGCATTTTCCATCTCCTAAAACCGTGGTATTCAATTAAAAGTCAGCAACGTCCGCCAATAGAAAGATTTCTCTTGCAAAGATTCAGAATATATGTGTAAATATACTTACTGTATATAAAAAAAGATTTTTCTGTGACAGCCATGTTAGTTTTTTTTCCCTCAGTATGTTGTTTGTTCAGGGCCGTTCCTTTTCATGGGCAGAGTGAAGCTGAGAAAAGTTTATTTCCATAAATTTTGAATGAAAAATGAAAATTTTCATTCATTCAAACTTTATTTATGCAGGTTAATCCCATTGAGCCTCGGGGACTCATTTTCAAGAGAGACCTGATTTTAACAAAGAGTGATGACAACAACGACAACAATAGACAATCATATAGAATCATAATATAGATTACAGTCCTCCTATAATCTGAATTTAGATTACAGCCAATCTATAATCTGAATATAGATTACAGCCAATCTATAATCTGAATACAGATTACAGTCCTCCTATAATCTGAATACAAATTACAGTCCTCCTATAATCTGAATACAAATTACAGTCCTATAATCTGAATATAGATTACAGCCAATCTATAATCTGAATATAGATTACAGTCCACCTATAATCTGAATACAAATTACAGCCAATCTATAATCTGAATATAGATTACAGCCAATCTATAATCTGAATATACCGGTAGATAACAGCCAATCTATAACCTGAATATAGAGAACAGCCAATCTATAATCTGAATATAAATTACAGCCAATCTATAATCTGAATATAGATAACAGCCAATCTATAACCTGAACAGAGAACAGCCAATCTATAAATCTGAATATAAATTATAGCCAATCTATAATCTGAATATATAACAGCCAATCTATAATCTGAATATAGATTAGTCCAACTATGGCCCGATTAAAACCAGCATATTAATACTGTAAATACTAAAATAGC
>JBBPBX010017691.1:0-30950 GCA_038048925.1 Garcialebias charrua | reverse complement strand
TGAGGTTCCGAGCTACAAATCCCCATCTGCCACCTGATGTAGCCCGGTCAGCTGTAAACGAGTCCCAAAACGCACTGCAGGTCCGCGGCTGTCCACCACTGTTCCCATCGTGCGATTCAGCTCGAACAACAGCTGGGTCATTGAGATCACAGCCCGGATCAAAGAATCTTGTTGAGCAGGAAGTTTCGCCAGCGCGTTGATCGCCGCGGTAGTCTTCCTCAGCTTCCAGTAGCAGAAACCTCCGCCTAAGCCAAAAAGCAGAGCAGCTGCTACCAAAATTCCAATTATCCAGATCTTCCACGTCTTCGACAGAAAGAACGGTCAGACACATTAACTTCCATTCTCCCCACGAGTCCATAATGTTTATTGACTATCTTTGAAGATGTAATACTAGAAAAACATATATACCATACCATACCATACCATACCATTTTATTTATAAAGCACTTTAAACAGGAACAAGTCCACACCAAAGTGCTGGACAAACAAACACGCAACAGGCAACACAGACAATGAAGTACAACACGAAAAACATAAAAACATTGCAGATCATAAATCAAACGATCCAATACAAATCAGCTGGCATTGAAAGCAATGGAGTAGTAGTGAGTTTTTAACCGGGATTTGAAAACCGAGAGGGAGGGGGCCTGTTTGATGAGCAGCGGTAACTCGTTCCAGAGTCTTGGGCCTGCTACAGAGAACCTGATTATCACTTTCTTTACTTTTAATTTCAAACAATAGTGATTAAAAAAAAGTTTAACTTTGTTTTCCTGGTGTCAAAAATGTTGATAAATCGATTTCTACATCAATTTAAAGTATATTTAAATGTTTATTTTATTTGAATAAGAAACATTTGAAACATCAACTTTGGACAAAATGACAGTAAAGAATGCAGCAGAAGACTGACTAAGACAACTGATAGGACTGTATGTTGCACTGAACAGCACCTTCAATGATATAATTCAGCAAAGGCCAACAAAACCAACTACGAAGCACAACCTGTTGCTGACCCTCAAAAATCAGAGATTTATCAATATGAACTGCCTTATTCAGATTCTGGAAGGATGCTGATGATGTTGCATGAAACTAAAGTTTAAATGAGGAACTGAATAAATCCCAGGCACAGGCTACAGTCTTAACTCACTGACACAAAATATGTTAATTCCTTTACTGACACTGAAACCATCCCCCTTCGCTGAGCTGTGCATTCATGCCTGCATCAGCTGACTAACAGCTTCTTCTCTGTTATAATATAATTTTGACCAGCCTCAGAAGAAAAAGGACAAGGTCAAATGCTAACAAGAACATTAGCCTTGGTCTGAACATTTTTCAGTTTCACAGTCATGATTTTGTTCATGCTGATTCACTGACACATTGATTCATAGTACTTTTATTTGCTGTAATGACACATGTTCAGTTTACCACAAAGTCGTGCTGTAATAACTGGTGAGTTGTTCGTAGATGCTGCATCTCGCTCCCAAACCACTGCGACACCAAAACGATACCTCTAAGCCGTTTTAAAAGTTAAACTAAAATATGTCATGGCATTTTATGGAAACTTAATTTAATATTATGGGTTTCTTCCAAAACTCGCAAAATTTCAAGATTTGTAAAACCACTTCTGAAGTATTGCTCAATGATATTATCAATATCCATTTCTTTCTATCAAGTTGAGCATATCTCAAACTATAGGGCCAACTCTCAAACTATAGGGCCAACTCTCAAACTATAGGGCCAACTCAAGTTATCTCAAAATAATGCGATATCTCAAAATAATGCGATATCTCAAAATAATGAGATATCTCAAAATAATGAGATATCTCAAAATAATGAGATACTATCTCATTATAATGAGATAGTATATCATTATATTGAGATAGTATCTCATTATAATGAGATAATATCTCATTGATATACTATCTCAAATTAATGAGATAGTATCTCATTATGAGATACCATCTCAAATTAATGAGATACTACCTCATTATAATGAGATACCATCTCATTCTAATGAGATACTATCTCATGAGATACCATCTCGTTATAATGAGATACTATCTCATTATTTTGAGATACTATCTCATAATGAGATACTATCTCATGAAATACCATCTCATTATAATGAGATGGTATCTCATGAGATACCATCTCATTATAATGAGATACTATCTCATTATATTGAGATACTATCTCATAATGAGATACTATCTCATTATTTTGAGATAATTTTTGCTATTTTTTTAATAGTGGGCTTCCATAGTTTTCTGATAGCGACGCCAACTCTCCTTAATATTTGAAACGAAACCTGCAGCCTGTCCTTCCTCCACCTGCGTTCTGCTCTCCGACACGTTAGATTTATTCTGGATAAAGTTTTACAAGACAATAGTCTATGCTAGGCTATCTAAATGTTAGCTTGCTAACTTGAGAGGCACGTAGCTATTGACAAGCGGGTTGGAGGATTGAAGAGAATGTATTATTGTTTATTTATTTTTTATTTTACATATCGGTTACAATAAACTTACCATGTTCTATTCTGCAAAATACGCTACACAGTATTTAGTTGCCCCCTGCTTTGGCTGTGCTGTGATTCCAGTGTGCAGCACGGCCATGACTTGAAAGTAGTCTGCATGCACCCTCTGCTGGATATGTTGTAAAATTGCACCATTTGCATGTAAGGATATGGCTTGTTCCCAGCATTTTAGTGGTTAAAATTAGAATTGTTTATATCTGTGCATAATGGGTCAATTATCACTGATACCGATATGCCCCCAAATCCTAAATCAGCCCCACCGATATATCGGTCGGGCTCTACAATTAAAGACTATTTTTACCTGAAAAATAGAGCTTTAATTTAGTAGCTTCAGTTAAAACAGTTAACTCGGTTTATATTTATTCTGTTTTAAAGCCAGTGCAGAAACAACGATACCTCCTGATAACTCTCTCAGACCAGGTTTCTTCTGTACCTCGTTTTTTTTACGGAAAACTTCAAGTTCAAACTTGTTCTCTTGACCACTGTACTGTGCACGTTTTAATTATATTTATTAGCTTTATATTTGATTGTCTTTCTGCCTTTTCAGGGTGTGGATATTGATGAACGTGGTCATATTATCGTAGATGAATTCCAGAGTACGACACGGTCGGGGCTCTACGGTCTCGGGGATGTTTGTGGCAAAGCTCTTCTCACACCTGGTATGAATTAACGCACATGGATTTACAAATAGAGTCAAACTAAACAAACGGGATGTTTGATTACAGTAGACATTTATATATTTATATATTCTGTAACAAAACTCTTCAACTTTAGGGAAGAAATTTACTGAGAACAGAGACGGTTTTAATAGTTTCACTTCAACATGAGATGAATGTGTTCAGGAAGCTTCACATTTATTGTTTTTAACTATTCTGCTACAACTGTAAATGTTTGTGTCTTGGTGTGGTTTGGTAGCACCGGTGTTGTTATTTAAATGTAACTTGTGTCACTTTTGGTGGCAGTGGCCATCGCTGCTGGCAGGAAGTTGGCACACAGACTGTTTGAGGGCAAGAAGGACTCCAAGTTGGATTATTCTAGCATCCCAACAGTGGTGTTCAGCCATCCGCCCATTGGTACTGTGGGCCTCACGGAGGGTGAGTACACTGTCAGAAACATTGTTATCCAAAGTTACATTTATGGGTGGCACTTACTGAAAAAAAATATATATATATCAACTGGACTTACCGTATTTTACACTGTATAAGTCACAGTTTTTTGCATAAATTAACATGCCGTGCGACTTATACATTGAAGCGACGTATTTGTTTTTTGTCCATATTTATAACCAATTTTTGGCTGAGATCTGACAATTTTATTCATTCTGACATGGAAAATATTGAACACTACCATTTTCAGCCACTAGAGGGCCCTCGACAAATACGGCAAGCCAAGAGACTCATTAATAGGTAAAAGTGGCTATTAATAGCCGTGTTTCCATCAAGGTTTCTTGATGCGCATTTTGAAGTATTGCATCAGAAAAGGTGAATGGAAACGGCACGATTCGAATTAGCTTCCTCTAATTCGCAAAAAAGTTGATACGCTCGCTTGAGGTGGTTTTTGGGTTTTTCGAAACAGAGCTGATGCGCAAAACGAGAGATGGAAACAGATTTGCCGACTCAGTTCTGACGTAGCGAACATTCACGTCATGTGACTGATCAGCTGTTTCCGCTGTAACATCGCTAAAACTAGTTGGCATGACAGAATAAATACAACTTGCCCGATAGCAACACATTCCTGAAATATTCTCTCCATTTTGCCGAGATGTGTGGTTCGGTTCCTGTTTTCAACCGCTACTTCCTGTTTACTGTAGACATGCGTAACGCTGACGTCTGACGTAATGCCGCTTTGCGTGGCCTGGTGGATTCGCTTCAAGCCAGTTGATGGAAACACTTCTGATTCGCATTAATTTTTATTTACATTTTTGCAAATTTTCAAAAATTCGCTCAAAATTCGAATTGAAAATAGATGGAAACACGGTTAATGAGGCACTTGGCTTGTCATACAGCCACCTTCGTCTCGCTCCGTAACTCCTGGAGCAAACATCAAATCAGCTGCATTTCGCCGTGTCGCCCAGGCGAAATGCAGCTGATTTGACCCTCAAAGTGCATTTATTAAGTAAAAGGTTTTTGTTTGTTTTTTACCCTCAAAGTGCATTTATTAAGTAAAAGTTCAACTGAGACACACCTTTACTATACTGTCGAGCAAATAAATAATTGTTTTAGGTGGTTATCTTGTTAAATTTTGAAGAAATGCACAGCGAGTCGTCTCTCTGCTCGTTCCCACTTCCGCAAATTGGCTTTTGAAATGCAGCTGATTTGACCGTCAAAGTGCATTTATTAAGGAAAAGGTCAACTGAGACAGACCTTTGCTATAATTTCGAACAAATAATTGTTTTAAAGTGTTAATCCGTGCACGCGGCCGCCATTTAGCAGCCATTCGATTTTTAGCACACCGGCCCACATGTCCAGGTTGTCAGCGGTGACGAATAATAGATGCGACTTATACGGCAAAGCGACGTGTGTGGTGGCAAGCACTATAGCTTCTGTAGTGAAGGATGAGTTGCTTCACATCCAGGGAGCTTTATCAGTTCAAAACTGGAGAGTGTGGAGTTACAAGCTTTAAAATGAATGACATGTTTCATTAATAAAAAATAAATTCACAAGCAGATTAAAATCACTTCCTCCCACTGGAAGGTCATCAAGAGAAAGTTGTTTTGGTCACATTTGTGTGAACGCCTCTCTCCTTGCTCTGCTTCTTTGTTTACTTTTGCTGTATCTGACTTGTCCTGGACGTCTGCATCAACACCATCGACTGATTATTTAATTGTGATGCAGGGGATTTCTTTTTCACAGTTGACTACCGGTATCTGATTTAGTCGTATGTTTTTGTGTTTGTGTTTATTTCACAGATGAAGCCGTTAAAACCAGTGGGAAAGAGAACGTAAAGATCTACAAAACTTCTTTCACGCCGATGTATCACGCCATCACAAGCAGGAAGAGTCAGTGCATCATGAAGCTGGTGTGTGTGGGCAAAGAGGAGAAGGTAGGAACCATCTGTTCTGCTGTAAAAAAATCTCTTTATTTTTAATTTTTAAATCTTTCATGCACACAGTTTTTAAATCAACCTAAACTGTCGGGTGTCCCCAGGTGGTGGGCTTGCACATGCAAGGCCTCGGCTGTGACGAGATGCTGCAGGGATTTGCTGTGGCCATCAAAATGGGAGCTACCAAAGCAGATTTTGACAACACTGTCGCCATTCACCCAACCTCATCCGAGGAGTTTGTGACGATGCGTTGATGCAAACTCGATTCCCACCATCTTGGTCTCCTTTATGACCATCAGGACCGAGTCTTTCCTCTACACCACCCTGACATGAACCTAACCACGTGCTTTATGAATCTGCTGACCTTGATTGAATGTTTGCTTTGGCTGTTTCTGACTGAGTTTTGACCCTCTTTGTATTGTAGGTGTTGAATGCTGGTGGAAAACTCTGAGTTCAGTTTTAATGACTTTAAAATGGATGTAAAACATCAGCAGGCATTCGAGTTAAACGATGTGTGTGTGTGTGTGTGTGTGTTCGTGCGTGCGTGCGTTTGTGCGTGCATGCGTTGTTTGACTTTAGTAATTTGTCAAATCTTAAAACCTTCAGCTCTGTAATGCAGCTGTTTCATGCAAAGTCATGACACATTTCTAATGTACTGTATGGTTCTAAAGATCCAATAAAGCTGCAGCTAATTCTTCGTAAGCATTGGGATTATTTTTTATGGATTAGGTGACAACTCCCCTTCTTCTTACTTCACTGTTACCAGTACTTTTGTGTGTTTCTAATTGATTTAGTTTGGGCAACGACTAAAGCACTCAGAAAAGGCTTTTGTCGAATCAAAATACACAATGACAACTCGCATGTTCAAGAAAACACTTGAAAGATTCCTGGTTTTATGAGCAGTGATGACACTGAATGTATTTTTTAGTTGCTAATAAAAACGTTACCTAGCTTTAATACCGGGTGATTTATGTTCTGTTATATAAAAGTTTTGTCATTGCAAAATTTCATCATAAATCATACACTTTTTTTTTACTTATATTTCCTGGTCAATCAACATGTCCAATTTCAGATGCAAAGTTTGTTCTTAAATGGTTTAATAAAACTTTTAAAAAACAAACAAAAGGTAATTACTTGACCATCCATTTAAACTTTCAGAAAAAAAAATCCCAATAATTTAACTGTTGTCAATTAGCTAACATTTAATTATATAAAAACAGTTAATAAAGTGATATTATTAAAAAACCCGATTTTTATTTTATTTTAGCGTTTTTAGCGTACATTACCAAAGTTGGTTTCCACTTGAAATACATGATCTCGCGAGTTTACGTCACTAGTAAGAACTTAAAAGTGCAATATGAAAAAAAAACTAAAGTTGCTATTTTCACGAGTAGGGGGTTCTCGCTTTTCCAGTTTTATTGACTCACTCCAGTCCAGTAGGTGGCAGTAGTTAACTTAAAAATAGCTGCCAACTCGCACAAAGAGGCAACGTCACTGTGACGTAACTAGTCACGTGGTAATGTGTTTGTAGCATTAGCCATAAGCGGCGGTGTTAAGAGCTCTTTACCGTATAATTTCAAAATGGACACCGATTATGAACAACAAAAATCATCGTAGGAAGGTATTTACGTTTCGCAGCAACTTCATTTAAATGCGCTTGAGAGTTATCTTTAAACAGTTTGCTTTATTATGAACCACTTGGCGATAGCCTAGCATGCTAGAAGTTAGCCGAGTGTTTGACTTGTCATTCACTCGTATTATTGGAGTCGGCTTATAGCAGTCAAGCGGTTGACCATTCGAGTGACAGTTATTTATTTTAACTAAAATGTCAGCTGTGTTTCACATACGAGTTTATGTTGTCCATGCTAACGTTTCTGACTGATATTATACTGTGTTAATCTTGGAGGATGTTTGTCGGTGTTAATCTGTCAGGAGACAAGGAGGCGGTTGAGTTCAAGTTGATAAGTGGTGTCATGCTAACACATTAGTGACTGGGATATTTGTGATTCCGCTCAGCAAATCTTTGCACTTCAGCATCGAGGATGTTGCCCAGCCTGGCCCACAGACCATGGCAGGTCTTGTGCAGAGTGTCCCTGCAGCACAGGTCGTTTCATCGGTCTTTCAGGTTCCCGCAGCCGTGTCACGGTGAGCTGGCTCCTCTGGGAGCTCTAACTGCTAATCTGCTCTTACCACCCTTAAACCTGCTTCATACTAACGGGGAGCTGTTACAACACCGTGTTGCACAGGTTGCCAGAGTGGAGGCATACACCGCTTGTGGTTTCACCATCCAGACTCTCGCGTGGCCTCCGTGGATTTGGGTAAGGTCCAGTGCTACTCTTCTTCCAGCAACAGTAAAGAGGGTCCCCCCAAATCCCCATCAGGCCCTGCTCCTTCGCCAGAAAAATTGTCTGGTGCACCAAAAGTCACCCCAGGTTTGCAAGGTAAAGCTAAATGTTGCCATATTCTGTTCTGTGAAGATTTTATTTGATGTACTCTAAAATGTATTCCATCTCATAGAGGTCAACCAATATGTTTTTGTTAGAAGGGTGGCCAATGCCCTGTATACAACACAGGTGTGTGTGTCTCTCTCTCAGATTAAAATTATATATATATACACACACACAAACATTTTTTGAGGTAATGTGCATCTTCCATGTAACAAAATGTTTTATCATAATTGCTTAGCTTAAATAAACATTTATAGCAAAACTAGAACATATACTGTATATATTTTGCTGCAGTGAGCTGTCTTTCTACTTGGTACTTGATTATGTACAGGATTGGCTAATTGACTTTTTTTTATGGGGCAATACTGTATTTGGTGTACCTCTAACCACATGTAAGATAAGATATTAAGATAAGATATAACTTTATTGATCCCACAGGAAATTATTGTGCCAGATTTTCAATACAAAGGAACACAAGAGTCACAATATTTATAAATAACAGAGAATATAACAGAGAATATAAAAATACCAACAGTTAGGTCTAAAACAGGTCTGGTGCAGACAGAAACATTAAATAGTTTGTTGTGGTGCAGGATTAATTTTATTGTCCTATGTGTAGAAAGGCGGAGGAGTTGAAAAGTTTGAAAGCCACAGGGAGGAAGGACTTCCTGTGTTGTTCTGTGGAGCACCTCAGTGGTCTGAGTCTATATGACTGAAGGTGCTGGGGTAAAGAGTCTAGTGTGTCATGCAGGGGGTGTGACGTGTTGTTCAGGATCTGGAGCAGGTTCCTCAGCATCCTCTGCTCAGACATCTCTGTCAGAGACTGCAGTTGCACTTCCAGAACTGAGCCAGCTCTCCTGATGAGTTTATTGAGTCTGTTGGCATCAGCTTTCTTCACCCTGCTGCCCCAGCACACCACTGAGTAGGAGAAGACACTGGAGACCAGCGAGTGGTAAAACATCTGCAGCATGGTCCTGCAGATGTTAAAGGACCTGAGTGTCCTCAGAAGAAAATGGCGACTCTGCTCTTTCATGTAGAGGGTGTTGGTGTTAGCTGTCCAGTCCAGTTTATTGTCTGGGGGGGGGGCTGATGTTCTTCCTGTGGTCCACCTGCAGCTCTTTAGTTTTTCCAACGTTGAGTTGCTGGTGGTTCTGTCCACCACACCACAAGTGATGCAGCCCACATGTAAACACCAACTCTGGGAAACACTTCTGATATGTTGTTGTTGTTGTTGTTGTTGTTGTTGTCGTCGTCGTCGTCGTCGTCGTCGTCGTCGTCGTGGTCGCCGTCGTTGTTGTTGTTGTCGTTGTTGTTGTCGTTGTCGTTGTTGTTGTCGTTGTCGTTGTTTAATAAGCTGTTAGGTGGCTGCTCTGAATAAATTCTAGAATTTGCTGTTTTAGGTAAAGTGGCTCAAGGACTGACAAAAGTTGAGACAATTCAAGTTAAAGGTAAATGATGATTTACCTTATCCTTATATTTTTGTTTTGGCATTAGGTTGATTATCTTTTTTTTCTTTCTATTGTTACAGTTCGAGCTGTCCTCAAGAAAAGAGAATATGGAGCCAAATACACTCAGAACAACTTTATCACTGCTGTAAGAGCCATGAATGAATTTTGTCTCAAACCAAGGTAACTTCTCTTTTTCATTGTTTCACATTTTGTGTCTTTAATATAAACCTTTATAGGTTGTGTGACATGATGTTGGAACTTTGCATAAAGTGGCAGAGTAGCTACTCGGCTTTGATTTTTTTGTACACAGATGCTTTGAATAATATATAAAAGTATTTTTTAATAAAATAGTTCTCTGCAGTACGTCGCAATTTTCGGGTAGAGAGAGGAGGGGTCAAACGCCGACACATTTTATGACGCAATCGCCAGAATGCACATTGTAAATAACAAACAGCAGTGATTATATAAAACAAGGAATTACACAATTTAAGTGAAGATTTGAGCGATTTGTCTTCAGTTTGGGAAGCCGAAGTTAGTTCGAGTGATGAACAAGAAACGGCTGGTTATTATAAAGGTCTGCACCTGTATTTGTTTGAGTCTTACCGTTCAGGAAGCGAGGGAGCTTCGAGGGGGGACAGCTTTGTTTATTCCATTCTTGACGAAGTTTTTCATCTTTTGGGAAAGTGAAAAGGCTCACTTGTTCACTGGCGATATTAGAACACCTAAATGCGACACAACGTACCAGCATTTTTCAAGTTATACAAAAAAAAAGGCGATCTTGAACACACAAACTGAGTTCTAATGGCACGCGCAGACTGACATTCTTGCTCCTACGTCACAGACGTCGTATGCGTAATGCTGCGTTCCAGTTGCCTCATATTCTGGGAACTGGGAAGTGGTAGTGATGTCATTTCCCAAGCTAGCACTTGAAAACGCGTTCCGGTTATCCCAGTGGAAAATCAAGATGGACGCACGCTTTGTTTTTGTTGCTGTTTCCGAATATAATAAATTACCAACCAGATATGCACTCCTGACACAGAACATGTCAGAGGAGGATGATGACCGCCGAAGGTAATTGATTTAGTATATATTTTTCTCTAATTCTTTAATGTAAATTGTTGGGGGAAAAAGAAAAACTGGCTTTACAGCTAAGAAAACAAAAACAAACATCTTCACTTCACTGTGTGATTAAATACACGCAACAACATTTTAGAACTGTTATTTTAGTAAAAGTTAAGGGAGTGGGAGTGGTGGCGCAGAGGTTAAGAAGGTGCGCTTGTGATCGGAAGGTCGCCGGTTCAAGCCCCGGTACCGACAACATCAAAGATGTGGGTGGGATAAGTGAAGCGGTCACACTTGTCTCCACCCTCATCTGCCCCACTCTGGGCCCTTGAGCAAGGCCCTTAACCCACACCATCTGCTCCCCCGGGAACCCTAGATATCAGCTCTCTGCTCCACACAGAGGGCTGTGGTTGCTCGGTGGTCTGTGGTTGTGTCAGGAAGGGCATCCGGCGTAAAAACTGCCAAATCTTCGTGCGACCAGTTCGCTGTGGCGACCCCTAACGCAGGGAAAAAAGCCGAAAGAAGAAAAAAAAAATTGTAAAAGTTAAGGCGTTTACTTACTGAAGACGCGAGTATCCGCCATCTTGAAATGGAAACTGGGAGCAGAAAAAATTCTCCCACTTTACGAGTGGGAGTTTACCACTAGAGGGGGCGTTCCAGTTTCAATCTACCACTGGGAACTGGGAAATTCCCACAATACGAGGTAACTGGAACGCAGCATTAGTACCCGGATGTCCCGTGACGAAACACGGCGCCAATTTTAAAATAACTTGGAAACAAAATGTCATTGATTTATCATTTTGCTTGTAAAAACGAACATAGTTGAATGATACAACACATATATGTTGTGCCACTTTATGCATAGTTCATACATCATGTCACAATACCTTTATATCCTCAATGCTGAACAGAGTCTGTCTACACAACAGTTTTGGTGGGTTATTAACTAAGCATGTGTTTGTGATTAGCCTCCAAAACTGACTGCCACTGCTAAACTAAGGTTTACTCTTGTGTCTTTGTCTAACCCCCTCTCCACAATCCATTTCACAGTGATTTGGAACAGCTCCGTAAGATCAGAAGGCGCAGTCCTCATGATGACACAGAAGCTTTCACTGTGTTTTTACGTTCAGACGTCGAGGCCAAGTTAGTGTTAAACTTCACACCTCAAGTTCACATCACAAATTATTCTTTAAACCACCGTAAAAAAATGTATTTCCTCTGTTGTTTGTTAATCACATCTCTACTCTTTTTGCATTTTAGAGCACTGGATGTATGGGGAAGCTTTGAAGCTCTGGCCCGAGAGAGGAATCTCAGAAAAGAGGTGGAGCGGGAATACGAAGAGAGTATGTTTTTAATATTTTTATTTCACACCTTGGTTTGATTTTGACGGACATATAAAGCATGGAATGCGTGTTTGTTTGAAAATAAAGATTTATCAAAAAGGAAAGATTTAAGCCTAGTTTTAAAAGTAGACAAGGTGTAATAATTATAGATAGATTTTTTTTTCTTAATGTTTTAAGCTCTTCTGTCAAAGCTGACCCAAGATTCTGAAGGTACCTTGTGCCCTGGACAGTCGGCAGTACATGTTGACATTGCACCCCATCAAACTGAACACAGGAATTCCTCAAGGATGTGTGTTCAGTCCTTTGTTCCTTACTTTGCTGATACATGACAATACTGCCAAACTGATACAAGTTTGCTGATGATGCAACAATGGCAACAAGGCTGAAACAAGTGGCCAGCAGCTTCATTCTGCAGGCAATAAGGCAGTTAAACTTTGAGTAACATCTATATAACATGTTTTTGTTATTTATTTGCTCAACAAAACAAACAACAAAAATTTAAGTTAATTTGACAGTTGTTTAAGTTCTTTTTTTGAACAATTTCTTTATGGAACTTTTCAGGTTTATCTTCCAGCTGTCATTTTTGTTCCTTTTTTTGTTTTGTGTTGTTTCTTGTATGTGAGCTTGGTGAGACATTGTACAATTTGTCTCCTGACATGCAGATATTTTTCGGAATCAACAGTTGTTGAAAGAATACAAAGACTTTTGGGGAAACACTAAGGTGAGAACTTTTGCTGCCGCCCTTTTATAACTTGACTAACTTTCTGTGTTGTGTGAAGAATTTTTTTTCCATCAACACACCTGATTGGGTTTGAGTGACCTTTGTCCCCATTACAGGGGTCACAGCAACTGTGACAATGCATTCATGCAGTCCCTTCTCTTTACTGTACTGGTGTTATTTTAGTGACAGTACCGTACTTCACCTCTCTGGTATGTCATGGTTTATTCTTTACCCTGCTTGTTTTGTAAGAACATCAGCTGCTTTGGAAGAGAACATTAATATTGAAAGCAAAGCAGAAAGCTTTATCTATAAACAGTATGAAATGTTTGAATCTATGTAAACCCTATGAAATAAATTTCCAATAAAATTACAGGTACATTGTCTTTAACTGTTGACCACTGGCATCTTGTTGACTGTTAATATATTTTTGTTGCACAAAGCCACGATCAGGCAAGAGGTCAACATTTCTACAGGGTCCTGGGAAGGTGGTCATAGTTGCCATTTGCATGTAAGTTTTCCTACTCTTCTTGGTTCCCCTTGTTTCTGAATTTTGTGTGGTTTTGCATGAATTTGTCGTAACAATTAGATTAATTGACCTGCAGCACATAGTTCACAGTAGGGTCCTAAGTACCACACCCTGTAACATTCACTCTGATTTTTCTACAGTTTGACTTAAGTAAACGTGTGCCAAGGTGAATTTATTGAAGATAGAAATGACAACACACCCAACACATCTATGTAAGGTTGTGGAAGTCGAGCCATGTGACTCAGATAACTGTTAATGGACGTTCCAGGAAATAATTTTGTCAAAGATTTGACACAGCTTGAGTTACCGGTAGTCAAAAAGCACCAGAGGGATTCAGACCATGTCGCCACCATTCAAACACACTGGGAGGCACTTTACATATTGTAAAGTCAAACATGGTTACTTTTAGGTACTTTTTGTTTTATTTTAGTCCTATAGCTGAAAAACCTGTTTGTATTCACAGCTGTGTCAATGGTTTGCATTTTACCGTGACTGTGGTATAAAACGTCATACTAAGAAAATACAAGAGTAGCTTTAGGAAAATTATACAGAAGTCTCAAGAGAAATCCAAGGGGATTTTTAAATGTGATTTTGAGCAGAAAAAACATCTCTGACAAGAAGCTGATCACTAATGCTATATTAGCTTCACCTACCATTATACAAGCAGGGCGCCCCGCCCTGTCAGCAGGACTGAGCGCCCGCCTCCTCTCCACGTCGACAACTGCCGGCACTGACGTAGCATTAAGCTAGCTGCGCGCGCCCGCCTCCTCTCCACGTCGACAACTGCCGGCACTGACGTAGCATTAAGCTAGCTGCGCGCAAAACAGACGCGCTAGTTAAAAATGCTATGACGCTTTCCTCTCTCCCTCACGCTGAGCTGTCTCCACCCACCCCCGCTTGAAAACTGATGGTACAAACCACGCACAACAGTCTGCGATGAAGTTAGACTCAAAGCAGTCTGCTCCTCAGATGTATGTGAATGTTTCTCTTCAGTGCCCTGAGATGACTTCTGTTGTGACTTAACACTATATAAATAAACTGAATTGAAATAAACTGAATGTGTCTTCATCCCCACCCCCATCAACAAAAATTATGCAAGAAATTGCCCTGCCAAGCAGTGGTGCCAGATTAGTCGAGGTTTTCCAGCCCAAAAAGCTGTTAAAAACCACCACATCACACAAAAATCTGCCCAATCAATATATTGTTACAGTATTTTTACTGTTTGAACATGAACGCACATCAGTACAAGCCAAAGTAATTTAACAATATGTGGCAAAACGCAACAATCCCAAAAAAAATCTTCCCAGAGTTCCCAGCAAAATCAGAATAAAAACAGCCCAATCGGCAGTAAACCGCCCAGTCTGGCAACACTGCTGCCAAGGCAAGTAAACTGGGGAAAACACTGTACTGTACCTGTATTTCAACTAGTTTTGTGACTGCTCAGAAAAAGATATAGAATCCAACAAAGTTCAGTCTGGTCATCTGGACCTGATGTGGTCCGAATGACCTGACTGAACTTTGTTGGATTTTTTTTTTTACCTGGATTATTGAACATGAACTTTGAATATACAGTATACAGTAGCTTAATGTGTACAACAAAAGTTCTGTTTGAAAACTAACCTAAAACATAACGAAAGGAAAGTTGTTTGAAGGCATTTCAAATGCCCCATTCTGTTAGATTCTCTAAAGAGCGTGTAACACCAACTAAGAAACACTTTTTTTTTTAAATACACACATTTTTAAGAGGAATGTGAAAGGAACTTGGTCTCACATGGCCTTCTGTTGGCAATTAGATTATTGAGATTGTGTTAGAGGACATGTGGAGTCACAAGAAACACTGATGAACACACAGACTCACAAGACTCAAGTTAAGTGAACATTAATCTGAGTGTAAAATTTGTTGGAAGCATCCGTAAGAATTTCCAGAAATTTCAGTGTGTATTCAGTTGTTTGTATTCTCTTTATCTCCAGCAATGGGTTGAATTTCTTCTTCAAGCTTCTGGCTTGGATCTACACTGGATCAGCCAGCATGTTCTCAGAAGCCATCCACTCTCTGGCTGACACCTGCAACCAGGCTCTGCTCGCACTGGGAATCAGCCAGTCTGTCCGCAACCCGGACGCCATTCACCCGTAAGCACCGCGTTCGACCGTGCTGCTTTGTTCGCCTGATCACCAAACGGCGTCAACAACGTATTGAAATTAATTCGGTTGTCACACAGGTTTGCAAACGTTAAACAGGTTGCAGAATTACGGCAAAATACAAACACACGGGACTATTTTTAATAATTGCTACTAAACTATGGTGGTGGAGGAATGTTTTGTCTGAGATGCATAAATATAGTTACCCCAATTTTCCCCTTTAACTTTAAATGTGTACAATCACACACATTTCATGTATGTAGCTCAGGAAGTACTGTTAGCCTGAAAGTAGATTTTTGTCCTTTTCAGTTATGGCTTTTCCAATATGCGCTACATCGCCTCCCTTATCAGTGGAGTTGGTATTTTCATGATGGGAGCAGGCCTGTCATGGTATCATGGTATTATGGGATTGATGCACCCGGAGCCCATTGAGTCTTTGTTATGGGTAAGTGTTTGCATTGCTGTATTTTGTTTTTCAAAATGTATTTCTTTACTAATGTGCAGATTTGTCTCTTCCAGGCTTATTGTATTTTGGCGGGCTCTCTGGTGTCTGAAGGAGGTTTGTTTCACATGATACAAAGTTTCAGCTGACATTTGACGTTTTAAATTGAAACAGTCTTTTGCCTTTCTTTCACAGCCACCTTATTAGTTGCAATCAATGAGATCAAGAAGAGCGCTCGTCTGCAAGGGATATCTTTTTATGAATATGGTATGTTCAACTGAAATCTGCCACAGTAATGTGATACATTTCTTCATATTTCACAAGTAGCAAAGTGTTTGTTATAAACTGCAAAAACTTGATAAGAAAAACTAAAGTGATCACAGTGAATATACCTTCCATCAGCTTAACTCATACACCTCTGTTGAAACTTGAAGTTTACTTAGGCTGTGAGTTTCGAGTTTTGATGCTACAAACCGGATTCCAAAAAAGTTGGGACACTAAACAAATTGTGAATAAAAACTGAATGCAATGGTTTGGAGATGGCAAATGTCAATATTTTATTTGTAATGGAACATAGATGACAGATCAAAAGTTTAATCTGAGTAAATGTAAAATTTTAAAGGAAAAATATGTTGATTCAAAATTTCACAGTGTCAACAAATCCCAAAAAAGTTGGGACAAGTAGCAATAAGTGGCTGGAAAAAGGAAATTGAGCATATAACAAACAGCTGGAAGACCAATTAACACTAATTAGGTCAATTGACAACATGATTGGGTATAAAAAGAGCTTCTCAGAGTGTCAGTGTCTCTCAGAAGCCAAGATGGTAAGAGGATCACCAATTCCACCATTGTTGCGCAGAAAGATAGTGCAGCAATACCAGAATGGTGTTACCCAGCGTAAAATAACAAAGACTTTTAAGTTATCATCATCAACCGTGCATAACATCATCAAAAGATTCAGAGAATCTGGAACAATAGACCTTTTACCAGTTGACGTCATCACGCAAAGCTCGCCTGAAACGAGCGTTCTGATTGGACTGCAAAAAGCCCTAACCGGATGCAGGGGCTCGGGAAGGGGCCGAGGAGCTTCGTAATGATAGCGAGTTGTAATTTAGAAGCTTGTTTTCTTAAAATAGTGAACAGCCGCTGGTCAAAATGCCTGAACATTGTGCCGCGGACACGAGAGGAGGAAACCGCACGCCCATACACATTGGCCCTCATGCACGAAAATGTTCTTATTCTTATCCTAAATTTCTCCTACTTTTGTTCGTACGAAGCGTTCGTACGAACATGCCACGTCAGAACCAACAAAGTCTTCTATCCACAGGAAAAGCGTGTAAACGGGCTGCTTAAAGGTGATGAATTCCACCTGTTCTACTCACCTGCGCGTGCTCGCGTGAAGGTAATTTACATAATTTCCACCCCTCAAAACACCATACAGGTAGTCCCCGAATTACGAGCGCTCTGATCTGCGAGGTCCCAGACTTACGAGCTGCGAATTTTTGGAAAAAACGAAAAAAATACTGAGTTTTCATGTGTTTTTTCACTACAGTTAGCAAGTTAAGCATATAAACACACGTTTCCGATCATTTTTATGCACTCAAAAGTAGTTTTTAGATGAAAATAGAGTGTTTTTAGGTGCGCTGGCGAAAACCGTTCCAATTTACGAGCGGACTTCCGGGTTTACGAAGGAAATGGCGGCCGTTCCAAATTACGAGATTTCCGGTTTACGAGCGCCCCCTAGTGACGGATCTCGCTCGTAAATCGGGGAATACCTGTAATATAAGGCCACGCTTCCTGCCTTCTGACAGCAGGAAGTGTCCATTCATTCAAACTCATGAAGTAAAATGAGGAACTTCACGCGTTCGGAGATCTGCTCTCAGTCGCGCTGTGGCTACCCCCCCCCCCCCCTGCAGGTGTCGGATGGTCAAATATCTTTAATGTTAGTGTAAAGTTTGTAAACAACTGTGTAGTTTCACTTATTCAGAAGAGCTGTGGCGCACCGCTGCCCCCCCCCCCCCGCAAGTGTCGGATGGTCAAATATCTCTAATTTTAGTGTACTGTGTTACATTATAGTTTCACTTATTCAGAAGAGCTGTAGCGCACCGCTACCCCCCCACCCCCCGCAAGTGTCGGATGTGTTTTTCAACAGAAGCATTTTAAAATGTCTCTAAACTACAGTTAACTTCATATTAATATTGTAGTGCATGCTGTGTGTCCCGTGGGTCGTACAGTATCAGAAATCAAGAATAAATGGTTTGATCTGAAAATGGCTTCAAACAAACGTCTCGCCGCAGCACGGACAGGAGGAGATCAGTCTGCGAGATGGATGGACAATACTGTAAATGCCACGCTGCAAGACGCGTGCCAACATGTTTTGCAGCACAAATGATGCGCGCACCTCCTGGTCAGCGCGCAACCACCACATTCTGCAGGTTATATTTCGAATCAGATATAATAATCTATTGCTCCGATGGTGTTTGGCACAAGATCAGTCTTAATTCGTACTTGTTCTGCGGCGGTGTATGGGAATTTTATGTACCTGGGTGTTAATATGAGGAGCGGCTTTGATGACCAAGGAGCGCACGACTCACTGAAGCCTGCGCGACACACCAGACAAATTAAACTTAAAATTATAATTCTAATTCAAACAGAATAACCTATTGTCAAGAATAATTATGGTGCGTGATTTTTTTAAACTCTAAATATTTTCTAAATAACGAAATATGAAGTTATTCGTGGAGAAGATCCGTCTGGATGACAGCAGACTGACGCTCCTAAATTATACGACAGCTCCGGACCACTCGTAAATTCTGTTCGTATCTGAATAAATTCGTAGGATACGAAAACATTGTTGGATGACACAAATGATCCTTAATCACTCGTACGCACAGGATAAGCACATATCTGTGCGTACGAACGGTTTGTGCATGAGGCCCATTGTCTTAGACAGGGTTGCTTTTTTGGCTACAGATGAACCGTGCGCGCGGCGGGGCTGCCTGAACCTTCACCCAGGCAGGAGCCACTAAGTCCCGGCTACACCTGATCCAGTGCGCCCTGGAGGTCCAGAACCGGCTGGACCCAGCCAGGAGCCACTAAGTCCTGGCTACAGATGAACCGTGCGCGCGGCGGGGCTGCCTGAACCTTCACCCAGGCAGGAGCCACTAAGTCCCGGCTACACCTGATCCAGTGCGCCCTGGAGGTCCAGAACCGGCTGGACCCAGCCAGGAGCCACTAAGTCCTGGCTACAGATGAACCGTGCGCGCGGCGGGGCTGCCTGAACCTTCACCCAGCCAGGAGCCACTAAGTCCCGGCTCAAAAAATCATGCATTTACTGGTAGCTTAATGATTTTAGAAGATTCGGTTAACGGTTGGCTTATCAAACGTTTTGACATTCCACTCACCTGCTCTTCAGTGGGGCCGAAGGAAGAATCTCCTTGCATGTCGCAGGTCGAAACAGGCAGAAACCCCAACACACGCAGCGGACCGAAGAACAACGCGGTCTCGTCGAACTAGCTAGCTGCTGCTAGCTTAGCAGCTGTCCAGTAGCATTCCGCTGCGGGAGATCGTTCTCCGCCCTGTCTGTTTCCCATATCCAAGATGTAATGTAGGAACGTAATCCACGGAGCTTGGATCATTAATGTCCATGCCAGATAAAAAACGCACACACGTTGATGCTTCGTGCCGGGGTGAAATCCTGCCTGTACCGGCCGGCGGTGGTACTGGTTTGCTCCACATCTTCCTTCTTTTAGTCGCTCTACTCGACTTTCCCAGAGGGACGTTGTAAAACGAACAAGTCTCACCTTCTTCTTTTACTCGTTGAAGTTGCCTGGAACAATTATAAACACAATAAAAGTCTTATTTCTCCACCGCGACCGTTGCCAGTAACGACAACACTCCAGTTGCGTCTCAGCCACTGTCTCTCTCTTTTCACTCTTATTTTTCCACCTAAGCATTTTCTCGGATATTCTACATTTGTTAATCTAATCTGTTCATCCCTGCTGAGCAGTAGCAATGGGGAATGACAGACCCCACCCTGCCCCCTCCTTTCTTTTTTGTCACAGCAGAGAAGTAGAAAGGAGGGAGTGGATGTGGAGGTTTGTCTTTCCCCATTGCCTCTGCTATGACAGACGGCTTCAAAAAGAGAAAGGAGGGGGCGGGGTGGTGTCTTGTCTTCCCCATTGCCAGTCGTCTGTCGTGTACAATCTTGCGTTGAAAACCCGTGAAAGAGTGAGTCTGCGAAAGTCGAACAGCAAAGTAGCGAGGGACTACTGTATATGCTCCTCCACATTGATTCATTGGTCCATTTAGCGAGTATTACTGTTATTGTTAACATCACAGTTTGCAAAGTGAGTCACCTAAACTAAACTTTGTCGTTTTGTTTTCTGTGTGCAGTAATGCAGAGTCATGACCCCAGTACGAATGTGGTGCTGCTGGAAGATGCTGCTGCCGTGTTTGGGGTTATTTTAGCTTCTGGCTGCATGGGGCTCACCTCACTCACAGGTACACAAATATCACTCTCCGTTAATATCTACACTTTTATTAAACTTGAGTCGTAAACTGCTTGCATCTTATGATAGATTTGGACTTTAGATGTTGCCACTTTCACATCAGACTTTGATTTTTTTTCAGGTAACCCCTACTATGACAGTCTGGGCTCTCTTGGTGTGGGAACCCTGCTTGGCGCCGTTTCAGCCTTCCTCATCTACACGAACACCGAGGCACTGTTGGGACGCTCCATACAGCTGGAGCACGTCCAGAAGCTGACAGAGTTTCTGGAGAACGATCCTGCGGTCAGGTCAGCAAGTGAACAGACACAACTTCACAAAACACAAGTTCGATCAAGCGGTGCCTCAAATTATCACGTGAACAGAAATAAATCCATGTCCGAGTGTTGTAACAATGAAGACATGGGTCTACTTTAAGAACATTCAGACTTTAAATAAACCACTCTGTGTTTGTGTGACTCCTGTTTAGATGTTCACATATTTAAACAGAACAATCCAGTTTTATCTGATAAGGACTTAAGGGCTTTCTCTAACATCCCGATTGATAAGGATTTTTATCTGTTAATTATTTCCTAAAATTAATGAGACAGAGCAGCAACATCACCCCCAGTGATTCCATATGTTTGTTCATTAAATTTGTTCATTATTTTTACAAAATACAATACAAAACAATCCCATAAATGATAACGTACAAAATATTTAAAAAAAATAAAGGTAGCAGAAAGAAGAAAAAATCTTATATCTGCCCCTTTTTTTCAAACAATCAGTTCAAACAATCATAATCTTCCGGTAACAGTACAAAATGAATAACTCTTTCTAATTTTCTAACTAATACAATACACATTACGCTACTTCATATATATTTTTTTAACAATTTAGTTTTGATCATTTTTTTAAATGTACACATTGACTTGGCATTTTTAACTACATTCTCCAAATCATTCCATAATCCAGTTCCCTGGATTGAGGTAGACCATCCCTTCAAACTACCGTAGTTCTGAGTTTTGGTTTTATAAATATCTCTTTCCCCTTAAGATTACAAGAACTTTGTCTTTTAACAAAAGGCATTTGGATATTTAAAGGTAATGCGTTATTCTGAGCCCTATACATAACTGATAAAATATTATAATCTACCAAATCATGGAACTTCAATAACTTCAGTTGATAAAATAATGTACTTGATGGATGACAGTAATGTTTTCTAGTGATAATTCTTACAGCTCTTTTCTGTAATACAAAAATAGGCTTTGTGATTGTTTTACATGCTTTCCC
Source organism: Garcialebias charrua (assembly GCA_038048925.1). Taxonomy (NCBI): domain Eukaryota; kingdom Metazoa; phylum Chordata; class Actinopteri; order Cyprinodontiformes; family Rivulidae; genus Garcialebias; species Garcialebias charrua. The sequence goes on along the minus strand of JBBPBX010017691.1, from coordinate 9,470 downwards.
CCAAACATCAATACAATAGATTAAGTGTGGAACAATGATTGTGTTATACAACAAATACAGAGCTTTATCATTCAATAGGTCTCTGACTTTGTACAGTACTGCAATAGATTTAGCTATTTTTATTCTTACAGAATGTATAGTATGTTGTTTCCATGTCAGTTTGTCATCGATGATAACACCCAAAAACTTCACCTCACTCACTCTACAAATCTCAACACCATCAATTTTGAATGGAACATAAGTAAGTAAACTTTATTTATATAGCACCTTTCACAGATATAAAATCACAAAGTGCTTTACAAAAGAAATACACATAATAAAATCATACTAAAATTATACTAAAATTATACACTCTTAAAACATGCTATACAAAAAGGTTACACATGATAAACTCTAAAACCAATAAGTACAATTAACCATAAGCCTGTTTAAAAAGATAAGTCTTAAGACTTCTCTTAAATGCATCAGTCGACTCAGAGCCGCGCATTGTTAGAGGGAGAGCGTTCCAGAGCCTCGGTGCCACCACCTGAAATGCTCTATCACCACGGGTTTTAAAATGGGTTCTAGGGACCATCAACAGTTTTCTTTTTATTACTGAATATCATGTACCGGTAATTAGTTTTTTCTAGATTTAATGATAATTTATTGATTTTAAACCAAGTTTGTATTTTGACAAATTCTGTCTTTATCAATTCCAACATTTGTTCTATATCTTCACCTAAACAGAAAAATGTGGTATCATCAGCAAAAAGTACACATTTAAGGAGTCCTGACACATTTACCAAGTCATTCACATATAAAATAAATAGCTTTGGTCCAAGTACAGAGCCTTGGGGAACTCCACATGTGATATTACAGAGGTCAGATCTTACATCATTTATTTGTACAAATTGTTTCCTGTCTTTCAAATAGCTAGATACCCACTGTAATGCTGGTCCTCTAATACCATATTTGTTCAATTTTTCAAGGAGAATGGTGTGATCAATAGTATTGAATGCTTTTTTTAAATCAACAAAAATACTGATACAATATTGTTTTTGATATAATTTACTGTCTGTGCTAAACGGGCTGCTTTGAGGTGAACAGTCATTCAGATTTATCTTCCCGGTCTCATATTGTTCTGTGTAGCAGGAATATTGTGCGGAAGTGATCGTTTGTTTTTGCTTTTTGTGACCAGGGCCATCCATGATGTGAAGGCCACAGATTTGGGGCTGAGTAAAGTTCGCTTCAAGGCTGAAGTTGACTTTGATGGCCGAGTGGTGACGCGATCTTATCTGGAAAAACAAGACATCGACCAAATCCTTAATGTAAGCATTTATTTTATTCATACCAGGTCTCTCTTGTAAATGAGTCCTCGAGGCTCAATGGGATTAACCTGCCTAAATAAAGGTTGAATTTATACAGGTTAGTCTAAATGAGTCAAGAGAGACCTGTTATATTTCGCTGTATTCTCAAAAACTGTCCTATTTGCTTATTTTACTTTTGATTGAAAAATGTACCCTGTCGAATAAAATTGTGACGTACAGCGTTAAAGACAGTTTATGAAATGTTTGACTTGCATCACTATAGGAACAGCTTGTCCCTCAGTGTACACATGTCAAAGACAAACATGTGGACAATAACTAGGCTCAAGAAGTTTATTTAAATGCAAGTTTAGCATAAAAATGTTCAGATAGAAGCTTTTTTTTTAAAGGATTTCTATGTATACAGGGGAAAATATTTAAAAAATAGTGTTTTACAGTCAAACTGTGAAACCACCACTCTTTCATTCAGGTGTGACGTGAGTCATGTAACCTTAACAGGAATATGTACTGATTCAGAGTAGGGCTGGGGATATATTGAATATACTCGATGTATTGAGATTTTTTTTCCATTTACGATTAGGGGTGTAACGGTACGCTAAAATCACATTCAGTTTCAAGGAGGGCTCGGTTCGGTTTATTTTCTACTAAAACAACATTGTTGATTCTGGAGCATGCTTAGTTCACAAAATGATGTAGAGTCAGAGTCAGAGAGAATTTATTGTCATTTGCACCGCATGTAGTACATGTGTTGAAAACGAGATTATGTACACAGGGTCCCAGTTACATCCAACAACAAATGCAAGAGAAAAACAATAATAACATCTAGGATTAACTAAGAGAGACATCAGCTAGTAATACACTAAGCCCTAATGTAGTAGAAAAACATCATTATAAACAGCAGCACGAACATGAGCAGATGGTCACAGATGAACGCAGATAGTCACAGATGAACGCAGATAGTCACAGATGAACGCAGCAACAAGAAACAGATCAGTATCAGCATGATGTGACATTTTGCAGTGTTTATTCTTATTATTTATTTATTCATGAGTCTGACAGCCTCAGGGTAGAAGCTGTTCCTCAGTCTAGTGGTTCTACATTTGATGCTCCTCAACCTCCGTCCCGAGGGGAGTGGTGCAAAGAGTGAGTGTGCTGTAGGCATCACAGCCTGTTGTTTCCCCCAAGATCAGACTGTGCAGCACACACAGTTGCACTATTTCATTTTCCTTACCAAAAAACAAAGTTTTGGCCTGGATGACAGTTGAAAGCGCAGCATAAGTGGTTTGTTTTGTGAGGTATAGAGGACTCCTCCCCTAAAACAGTGCTTCCCAGCCCTGGTCCCTGAGGAACACCATCCTGCATGTTTTAGTTGTTTATCTGCTCCAACACACCTGGTTCAGTCATTTAATTCCTTCCTCATGTTCTGCAGAAGCCTGCAAATTACCCATTAATTAAAAGCAGGTGTGTTGGAGCAGATAAACAGCTAAAACATGCAGGATGGTGTTCCTCAAGGACCAGGATTGGGAACCCCCTGCATCACTGCAGAGGCAGAAGACCAACAGGAGCTGGGCCTTCAAGTCAGTGTTGTATACGATACCTTTTGGAGGCAGATGATGATAATAATAATATAATAATAAACTTTATTTGTATAGCACCTTCCTACAATGCCTTGCATTGACCAAGGTGCTTAACAGGATAAAAAGATGTATAAACTGGAACAATAAATCAGTGAAAATAGAATAAAAAACAACAGCAATAAAAGAAGGCAATGGAAATAAAAATGCTACATACTAAAATACCAAAAGTAATAAAAGTTACACACTGAAAGCTTTTTTGAACAAGTGGGTCTTCAGTCTGGTTTTGAACAGAGTCAGATCAGAGGTGGCACGCAGCTCAAGGGGGAGGCTGTTCCAGGCTTTTGGGCCGGCAACAGAAAATGACCGGTCTCCCCATTGTTTGTACCTTGAGCGAGGCACCTCCAGCAGGTGTTGACTGGCAGATCGTAAATCTCTGCCGGGCTGATGGGCTTTCAAAAGTTCTGAGATGTAGAGAGGTGCAAGTCCATTCAGAGCTTTGAAAACAAACAGGAGCAGCTTGAACTGTATCCTGAACTGAACCGGGAGCCAGTGTAGAGAGGACAGGACAGGAGTGATGTGTTCATATTTTCGTGTGTTGGTCAAAAAGCGCGCGGCAGAGTTCTGTACAAGCTGTAAACGGGAGATGGAGGATTGATTAATACCAACATACAAAGCATTACAATAATCAAGTCTGGAGGTCACAAAGGCATGGATGGCCTTCTCCAGATCACCACGGCTGAGAAATGACTTGACTTTGGAGAGCAGACGGAGCTGGAAAAAGCTGGTCTTGACAACAGAACTGATCTGTTTATCAAACTTTAAGTTGGAGTCAAGCTGCACTCCAAGATTTCTGACCACCGGGTTGAAGTGGGGGAGGGGAAAACCAACACTGGGACTGGGAAGGATGTTGCTGGTGTCATCGGGTGCACCAAATAAAATGCATTCAGTTTTATCTGTGTTTAGGTGGAGGAAGTTTTGAGACAGCCAGTACTTAATGTCATTTAAGCAGTTGACAAGAGTGTTTGAACTGAGTGAGGGGTTGGGAGTGACTGGCAGATAGATTTGTAAATCGTCTGCATACATGTGAAAAGACAGATTATGACGTGCAATGATTGATCCTAATGGCAGCATGTAAAGAGAAAAGAGGACTGGCCCCAGAATGGATCCCTGTGGTACGCCAGAGGTCAGAGGGGTTGATGAAGAGGAGGACAGATCACCTATCATGACAGAAAAAGTTCTCCCAGTCAGGTAAGATTTGAACCACTCAAGCACAGCTCCCTGGAGGCCAACCAGCTGAGACAAGCGGTTGATTAGTACCTGATGGTCGACGGTGTCAAAAGCTGCTGAGAGGTCTAACATCACCAGCAGAGCAGGGTTTTTTGCATCCAGAGACAGAAGAATGTCATTCTGTACTTTGAGCAGTGCAGATTCAGTGCTGTGACGAGCTCGAAAACCTGACTGAAATTTTTCAAACAGGTTGTTGAGTTCTAGAAAAGATTGAAGTTGAATAAAAACAATCTTTTCTAGGACCTTTGATAGAAATGACAGATGGGAAACTGGCCTGAAATTAGAGAGAGCTGTAGGATCTAGGCCTGGTTTTTTGAGAAGAGGCCTGACCACAGCGTGTTTGAAAGCAGATGGCACATAACCTGAAGTTAGACAGCTGTTAATGAATGACAAAACACAAGGACCAATTACATCAAAGGACTGTTTGAACATTTTAGATGGAATGATGTCCAGAGAACAGTTTGTTGGTTTCATCTGCTGAACCACCTTGGTGAGGTTAGGCAGTGAGACCAGGTCGAACTGGTCAAAAACAGCGGTGGTTATTGCAGACGCACATGACTGGACGGTGTTGGATGGACTGACAATGTTCTGCCTGATAGTCTATTTTGTTGACAAAATGGCTCTGAAAGTCATCACAGGTAGACTGAGTGGCAGTTTTCAGAACATTGACAGATGGATTGATGACAGACTGGAGTGTGTTGAATAGCGTCCTCGGCCGGTTGGAGCTGGTGGAGATTAAATTGGAGAGGTACTGTGATTTGGCCTGCTTCACAGCATTTTGATAATCACAGAGACAGTCTCTCAGTATTCCCTGGGATACATGAAGCCGGTCCCGCTTCCATTTTCGCTCTGCTTTCCTGCAGCGTTGTCGAAGAGCCCGCGTCGTTTCGTTGAGCCATGGTGATGGTCTGTTTTTTGAAGATGCCTGTTTGAGAGGAGCGATGGAGTCCAAGATTGTTGTGCAGGTGTGATGGAAGGAGGTGATGAAGTCCTCAGGATGTAGAGATGGGTCCAGGCTGACAGTAGAGCATAAGTCGGTGCTCTTAAAGGCATCAGTGAACTGACTTTGGGAGGATGGAGTGATGGAGCGGCAGAGATGTGCTGGGAGAACAGCTTTCGGTGCAGGAGGGGTGGAAAATTCAAATAATATGGGAAAGTGGTCCGAAATACAGGTGTCCAGGATCTCTACTGCAGATATATGATGGGAGAATGGGAGATAATTAAGTTGAGTGTGTGGCCTTGACTGTGTGTGGCCCCCGAGACAGACTGCGACAGGTTAAGAGTCCAGAAGGTCCTGAAACTCACAACCAAGTTGTTTACTTGGGCAGCAGATGTGTGCGTTGAAATCTCCACAAAAAAGCAGCGAGTAAAATTTTGGCAGCAGTTCAGCCAGTAGTTCTGATGACACAGACTCCAGTGTTAAAATCTTTGTGTTGAGTGGTAATGTGTGAGAAAGTTTTTTGTGTTAAGGCAGTTCAAATGGGAGGGGAGGCAGAGCAGGCAGAGTGTTTAGCATCCTGACTGCCTGATGAACAGAGCTGTCTCTCAGTCTGCTGGTTCGAGCCTGGAGACTTCTCAGTCTCCTCCCTGATGGCAGCAGTCTGAAGCAGCTGTGTAGTGGGTGTGTGGGATCACCTGCCATGCAGAGGGCTTTCCGAGTGAGGCGGTTGCTGTGTAAGTCCTGCAGTGAGGGGAAGGAGGTGCCGACGATCTTCTCAGCTGCTCTCACGATGCGCTGGAGGCTCTTGCGGCAGGATGCAGTACATGCACCAAACCACACAGTGATGCAGCTTGTCAGGACACTTTCTATGGCACCTCTGTAGAAGGTGCACATGATGGGGGTTGAAGCTCCAGCCCTTTTCAGCTTGCGGAGAAAGTAGAGACGCTGGTGAGCCTTCTTGGCCAGTGATGCAGTGTTCCTGCTCCAGGACAGGTCCTTTGAGACGTGCACTCCCAGGAACTTGGTGCTGTCTACTCTCTCCACTGCGGTGCTGTTGATGGTCAGAGGGGCATGTTGGGCATCCCTCTTCCTGAAGTCCACAACAATCTCCTTTGTCTTCTCCACGTTGAGAGTGAGATTGTTGTGTCCGCACCACAAGGCCAGGCGGCTCACCTCGTTCCTGTAGTCCGTCTCATCGTTGTTGCTGATGAGACCTACCACTGTTGTGTCGTCCGCAAACTTGATGAAGTGGTTGGAGCTGTATGATGGTGTGCAGTCGTGTGTTAGCAGGGTGAATAGAAGGGGGCTCAGCACACATCCTTGTGGGGCCCCTGTGTTCAATGTGATGGTGCTAGATGTGTTACTCCCGACCCGTACTGTCTGTGGTCTCCCGGTCAGGAAGTCTAGCAGCCAGTTACACATTGAGGTGTTCAGCCCCAGACATGGCACCATGGCAGATTTGGAGGGTCAGTGTTTGGAACTAATTCACTGGCAAACAAAAAGATGAAAAGAACAATTACTATAATCTAGAAAACAAATTGTGCCATAATGCACAATGGGTGGAGTGGTGGTGTGAGCTGAAAGTTCAACTCACCATACACTACATCAAAATGTGGGTGGGAAAGGTGAAACACCCACACCTGCCTCCACCCTCATTTGCCCCACTCTGGCCCGTTTGAGCAAGGCCCTTAACCCACACCATCTGCTCGCCCAGGCACCCTGGATGGCAGCTTTCTGCTCCACTCAGAAGGCTGTGGTAGCTCGGTGGTCTGTGGTTGAGTCAGAACAGAGATCTGCCGTAAAAAAAATTTTTTTGCCAAGTCTTTGTGCATCTTGGTTCACCGTGGTGACCCCTGACAAAAGGGAGCAGCCGAAAGAAGAAAAATAAATAAATAATTAAAATGAAGATTGGCACAATGTCAACCTGTTGATGAAAACTCTTTGCAGCACCAACATCTTGAGCTCTTTGTTAGCAGTGAATTCTTTATTTGAAAGGCAGTCCATCCATCCATCCATCTATCCATCCATCATCCATCTATCTATCCATCTATCCATCTATCCATCCATCAATCCATCCATCCATCCATCCATCCATCTATCGATCTATCCATCTATCTAGCTAGCTAGCTAGCTAGCTATATATCTAGCTATATATCTAGCTATATATCTAGCTATCTATATATCCATTCATCTATCCGTCCGTCCATCCAGCTATCCATCCATCTATCCAGCTATCCATCCATCTATCCAGCTATCCATCCATCATCCAGCTATCCATCCATCCATCTGTCCATCCATCCATCCATCTGTCCATCCATCCATCCATCCATCCATCATCCACCCATCCAGTCATCCATCCATCCACCCATCCAGTCATCCATCCCTCCATCCCTCCATCCATCCATCCATCTGTCCAGTCATCCATCCTTCCATTATCTTCATGCTTCTTCCTTTCCGGGTCACAAGGGTCACTGGTGCTCATGTCCATCAGCCACTGTGCGAGAGGCAGGGGTCACCCTGGACAGGTCTCCAGTCCATCACAGGGACACATAGAAACAAACAAGATAACCAACCATTCACTCTCTCACTCACACCAAGGGACAATTTAGAGTTACCAATCAGTCTAACATGCATGTTTTTAGTCTGTGGGAGGAAACCGGAGTACCTGGAGAAAACCCACACATGCACTGAGAGAACATCGAAACTCCAACCAGAAAAGTCCCCGGCCGGTATTCAATCCGACAACCTTCTCGCTGAGAGGCGACAGCTCCACTGTACCGCCTGAAAGGCATTGTTAAGGATTTTTACCTTTTCTCATTTTGTTTAGTTTCATAGTAGTTTAGGTTCATTCTCCCAGTACTTTTCTTTAGCCAGTCTCTGCTCCTTTGTCGTGCCACACCCACCTACACCTGTTCACTATTTTTATTAGTTGCAGTTGCAGCCATCTCCTCAGCAGCTCCACCCTTTTCAGCCTGTCCGTCTTCACTCTATCTTCAGTCGAGCAATGTGTGTGCTTGCACCATGTCTGGTTCCACTCTGTGTGCCTCCCTGTGATTATTTCTCCAGTTTGTGTAAAGAAATGACATAACTTTGGAAAAGTGTAATTTTTTTTGTATTGAGCTGTTTATTTATTTTAATTTATTTTTCACCTAAATCTTATAAATTGTTTATCCTAATTTTCATTGTCAGGTCTATTTCATAGTTCTATAGTAGCTAAAATAGCTCCTTGAGCTGTATAAATTGGCATAAGACAATAATCAGAAAATGTCCCATTTATTATGAAATATAAGTCTACACCGATGATTAAAACAAAAAGTCAAAATGTTGATGGTCTTTGTATGGTCTTATTGAAGTCAAACTGGGAAGAACGCTGTCAGTGCTCCTGACTGCGAAAAGTTGCCAAGTGCTTTGAGCATCAACAGAACTTTCATAGTGATGTTGTGGTGTTTTTTACAAGGATGGAGGCATAGTATACTGATGTCCTCATTGTAGCATGGGGGAATGTAGTGGCAGCACATCCACCAGTGTGGCTCAACCTTCAAGCAAAGGTGGGCACCGCTAATTAAAAAATTAGTTCCACAATTTCTAAAACGCTTATTAATTTTTTTAGGTCCACAATTTCAAATGCACAAAGGCCTTATCAAAATTAGGGGAAGCTAATCTAATCCGCTATTTATATTCAACAATTTGTAGCCGGCAGCGTTATGCAATATCTGCACCACACTGCCAACTACAGGCGTATAAACTAATATACACCTCACCTTACCCTACCTTTTAACAGCGATTCGCTCCGGGTGTCATCTATTAAAATACAACTTTCACTCAGGGTCCAAAATTTTAAAAGTTGTTTAATGTGTGGAATGCTTTTCGACTGCTTCTTTGTCCTTTTTTTGTTTGTTTATTGTAGATTTTTCATTAAAAATGCATCGATAAACTTATTTTTAACTGTTTTCTGGAAAACTGAAGTGCCCTGCAATGCATTATGGGTATACAGATGACGAAAGCAATGCAAGGAGGAACCAAAACTTCACATACTGTGTTGCTCCATTTGACCACTAGATGTCTGTCTTTATCAGCATAAGATAAGAGCTTTAAATAATTTATCTTCATTCATTCAACCAACCTCTTATTTTTTTATTTAATTTTGAACTCATTGGTTTGGAAGGAAGCTCAAGCTGACATATTTTTATTTTATTTTTTAAATAATTTCTGCCTCTGACTCCAATCATTTATGATGTTCAAAAAAGCTTTCAGTGTGTAACTTTTATAAATTTGGTATAGTATGTAGCATTTTTATTTGTTTCCATTCATTCACCGATTTATTGTACCGGTTTTTATATTTTCTGTCCTGTTAAGCACCTT
>JBBPBX010017690.1:0-12908 GCA_038048925.1 Garcialebias charrua | reverse complement strand
AGGTCCAGTCCTCCAGGTCCAGACCTCCAGGTCCAGACCTCCAGGTCCAGTCCTCCAGGTCCAGTCCTCCAGGTCCAGTCCTCCAGGTCCAGTCCTCCAGGTCCAGTCCTCCAGGTCCAGTCCTCCAGGTCCAGTCCTCCAGGTCCAGTCCTCCAGGTCCAGTCCTCCAGGTCCAGTCCTCCAGGTCCAGTCCTCCAGGTCCAGTCCTCCAGGTCCAGACCTCCAGGTCCAGTCCTCCAGGTCCAGTCCTCCAGGTCCAGTCCTCCAGGTCCAGTCCTCCAGGTCCAGTCCTCCAGGTCCAGTCCTCCAGGTCCAGTCCTCCAGGTCCAGACCTCCAGGTCCAGTCCTCCAGGTCCAGTCCTCCAGGTCCAGTCCTCCAGGTCCAGTCCTCCAGGTCCAGTCCTCCAGGTCCAGTCCTCCAGGTCCAGTCCTCCAGGTCCAGTCCAGGTCCAGGTCCAGCTCCAGGTCCAGTCCAGGTCCAGGTCCAGGTCCAGGGTCCAGGTCCAGGTCCAGGTCCAGGTCCAGTCCAGGTCCAGGTCCAGGTCCAGGTCCAGGTCCAGGGTCCAGGTCCAGGGTCCAGTCCAGGTCCAGACTCAGAACTTCACAGAACCTGTTCATGTAATCATAGACCTTTGTTCTGAGGACATCTACATATCTCGCTTGGTTCTGGTTCTTTGGCCTGTCGGACCTTTGACGGTTTGATGACCATCGCTTGTTCCACCCAGAACAACCAGAACCAGTTCTGATGATCGATGACCCGTTTGCAGCTCCACAGAACCAAACAATGAACTGGGAGGCAGAACCAGCAGCAAACCGTCTCCTCTACTGGATCAGAACCACTCGGTCCAGGATGGTTTCGTTTTCTCTTGACCAGTTGTGGTTCTGACCAGGACCATCCCACATAGCTGCAGGTGTGGAGAAGGTTCTGTTCTGACCCGGCTCCTCCGTTTGGGTCTGGTTACAGCTGCATCTCAGACAATTAGAACACAAAATGATCAATCAATCAACCACTTCAGAACTTTCACCTGGCCTGGAAGACCACGCCCACTGACAGGTAACCATGGGTTAAGAAAACTCTGGATTAAAGTTTTGGATTAAAGCTCTGGATTAATCAGGCTCAACAGAGAAGTCCTAGTTTAATCTTGATTTGTCTGAAGTGCAGACTCATAAACACTAACTGTCCTTAATGGAAACAAAAAGCCTGAACTAAACGTGGCGACATGTTTCTTACTGTAGGTCTCTCCTCAGAACATCGCTGATGAACGATTCGTACTGAAGAACCTTCTGGTCCAGATGAGACTCGACCGGCGGAACCATCATGTCTTCAGATTAAAAACAACTTCCGGTTTGTAAAGTTCTGGATTCACCAGCTGAACGTTTCCCTGAAGGAAACCAAAAACATTATCTTCTGCTAGCACCTGTGTTTAGCAGCACGATTAGCATCGAAGCTACACATAAACATCACTTTGCCCCGGAAACACTTCATCACGTGTTTCCGGATTTCAGATTAAGGGTAAACACCGATGATGATTACGTTAAAAGTGTTGGGAAGGTATGGTGCCAGATTATTATTTTTTTGTTTTTGTTTTCAATTTGTAGATTTTCAATTAATTTAATTAATTATATTACATTTTAATTAATTACTTTAAATTAATATTTGAGAGGTTTTTTTTGTACTTATTTTGTATTATTTTTAAATAAGGGGCAGATATTATACTTTTTTCTTCTTTCTGCACCCTTTTCTTTCAATGTTTTTCTATTTGTTAACTTAGTTTATTTTAAATGAATTAATAATAAATAAATAAAACGTGGGCCACTCCTGCGTGCTCTGGTTCCGTCACGTGACAGCAGATCAACATGGCTGCTGTTGAAGGACACAGATATCATATAAAAGCGTTTATATGATATCTGTGTTGAAGGATCGTATGTTTTATCCTCTGTTTGCTCGCAGTGTCAACAACAACAGTTCAGTCTGGACTCGGATCCTTCGCGTCCGAGGATCTTTGGTTCGACGCTGTTAGCAGAGTTAGCTTAGCCACCGGGTTACCATGGCAACACGAGTTAGCTAGCCAACATCCGGAGGCTCTTTTGGTTAAAAGAAGCTATTTCATTCGAACCAAACTGTTTTTGTTGCCCATTTTTCAACCGATCTAAATTAATGCGTTTTGTTTTTGTCATAGTGTCTGTAAATGTTTAATAACTTTATGTTTTATTGGACTGAAACGTCAAATGTCCTGAACGGCTTCATTTATTAACGGAGTTTGGTTCCCACACCTGTGTTTTGGCTTCTGATGGAGAAAGATGGACTCCGTGTGTCAGACAAACTTTACCTCAAACTCACCGATTTCACTAATCAAACATTGTATTTACTAGTTAACTATTGAGTTAAGCTTCAGATTTAACCTCTATTTTTAACGGAATCGTTCACTGAGGGATGGAGCAGTACAGCATTCTGGGTCGAATTGGAGAAGGAGCTCATGGCATCGTGTTTAAGGCCAAACACATCGAGGTACCTGCAGCTGATTCACCTGCAGAGCTGCTCACGCACAGGTAAATGATAATCAGTGTTTTCTGTCAGACAGGAGAGACTGTGGCCCTGAAGAAGGTAGCTCTGAGGAAGCTGGAGGACGGCATCCCCAACCAGGCTCTGAGGGAGATCAGGGCCCTGCAGGAGATCGAGGACAACCAGCATGTGAGTCTCGGAGGTCAAAGGTCACCCAGAAGAGACTTCCACAGCTGTTTGTCATCAAGCTCGCAGGACAAACAAATGTATTTACTTTTAGTTTTTAACTCAATGAATACGTCAGAACCAATGTCTTACAAACAGGATTACTATAGAGTGAATGCTGACTCAGCTTTTGGGCAATAAACAGGATCACTGCAGCATGAACGCTGACTTAGCATTAGCACAGTAATGAGAAAAGCGTTCACTGCTGTGTGAACGCCCAATCAGCTTTTACACCATCCATCCATCCATCCATCCATCTTCTTCCGCTTATCCGGGGTCGGGTCGCGGGGGTAGCAGCCTAAGTAGGGAGGCCCAGACTTCCCTCTCCCCAGCCACTTGGAGCAGCTCCTCTGGGGGAATCCCAAGGCGTTCCCAGGCCAGCCGAGAAACATAGTCCCTCCAGCGTATCCTGGGTCTTCCTCTGGGTCTCCTCCCGGTGGGACATGCCCGGAACACCTCACCAGGGAGGCGTCCAGGAGGCATCCTAACCAGATGCCCGAGCCACCTCAACTGGCTCCTCTCGATGTGGAGAAGCAGCGGCTCTACTCCGAGTCCCTCCCGGATGACTGAGCTTCTCACCCTATCTCTAAGGGAGAGTCCAGACACCCTGCGGAGAAAACTCATTTCAGCCGCTTGTATCCGAGATCTTGTTCTTTCGGTCACAACCCAAAGCTCATGACCATAGATGAGGGTGGGAACGTAGATCGATCGGTAAATTGAGAGCTTTGCCTTTCGACTCAGCTCTCTCTTCACCACGACAGACCGGTACAGCGCCCGCTTCACTGCGGATGCTGCACCTATCCGCCTATCGATCTCACGCTCCAGTTTTCCCTCATTCGTGAACAAGACCCCGAGATACTTAAACTCCTCCACTTGGGGCAGGACCTAGTACACAGTAAAGAGAAACAGGACCATTACAATATGAACGCTCTCAGCATTAGCACAGTAAAGAGAAACAGGACCATTACAACAGGAACGCTGACTCAACGTTAGCACAGTAAAGAGAAACAGGACCATTACAACATGAACGCTGACTCAGCGTTAGCACAGTAAAGAGAAACAGGATAATTACAACATGAACGCTGACTCAGCGTTTGCACAGTAAAGAGAAACAGGATCACTGCAGCATGACTGCTGACTCAGCTTTTACACAGTAAAGAGAAACAGGATAATTACAACATGAACGCTGACTCAGCGTTTGCACAGTAAAGAGAAACAGGATCATTACAACATGAACGCTGACTCAGCGTTTGCACAGTAAAGAGAAACAGGATCATTGCAGCATGACTGCTGACTCAGCATTTGCACAGTAAAGAGTAACAGGATCACTGCAGCATGACTGCTGACTCAGCGTTTGCACAGTAAAGAGAAACAGGATCACTGCAGCATGACTGCTGATTCAGCTTTTACACAGTAAAGAGAAACAGGATCACTACAACATGAACGCTGACTCAGCATTTGCACAGTAAAGAGAAACAGGATCACTACAACATGAACGATGACTCAGCGTTTGCACAGTAAAGAGAAACAGGATCACTACAACATGAATGCTCTCAGCATTAGCATAGTAAAGAGAAAAAGAATCACTACAACATGAACGCTGACTCAGCGTTTGCACAGTAAAGAGAAACAGGATCATTACAACATGAACGCTCTCAGCATTAGCACAGTAAAGAGAAACAGGATCACTACAACATGAACGCTCTCAGCATTAGCACAGTAAAGAGAAAAAGGATCACTACAACATGAGCGCTGACTCAGCATTTGCACAGTAAAGAGAAACAGGATCATTACAACATGAACGCTCTCAGCATTAGCACAGTAAAGAGAAAAAGGATCACTGCAGCATGAACGCTGACTCAGCGTTTGCACAGTAAAGAGAAACAGGATCATTACAACATGAACGCTGACTCAGCGTTTGCACAGTAAAGAGAAACAGGATCATTACAACATGAACGCTCTCAGCATTAGCACAGTAAAGGGAAACAGGATCACTGCAGCAATGAACGCTGACTCAGCGTTAGCACAGTAAAGGGAAACAGGATCACTGCAGCATGAACGCTGACTCAGCGTTAGCACAGTAAAGGGAAACAGGATCACTGCAGTATGAACGCTGACTCAGCGTTTGCACAGTAAAGAGAAACAGGATCATTACAACATGAACCCTGACTCAGCGTTTGCACAGTAAAGAGAAACAGGATCACTGCAGCATGAACGCTGACTCAGCGTTTGCACAGTAAAGGGAAACAGGATCACTGCAGCATGAACACCAGCGTGTAGAGCACGTGAACCCTAACTCTTGGTCTGAACTCCTCAGGTGGTGAAGCTGAAGGACGTCTTCCCTCACGGAACGGGCTTCGTCCTCGTCTTTGACTTCATGCTGTCTGACCTCTCCGAGGTCATCAGGAACCACCGGCGACCTTTGACCCCAGCTCAGGTGAAAGGGTACATGATGATGCTGCTGAAGGGCGTGGCCTTCCTGCATCACAACAACATCATGCACCGGGTGAGCCCGAGACAGAACTACTGATCAGAACCTCTGAAGTCCAGCAGGGACTCAGAACCTCCTCTGTGATCATCTAAACCAGGAGTCTGCGACCTTTAGGTGTTACCATGGAGACGCTCCATTCATTTGAACTATGATGGGTGTGTGTGTGTGTGTGTGTGTGTGTGTGTGTGTGTGTGTAGGACCTGAAACCAGCAAACCTCCTCATCAGCTCCTCGGGTCACCTGAAGATCGCAGACTTCGGTCTGGCCCGGCTGTTCAGCGATCAGGGCGAGAGGCTGTACAGCCACAAGGTGGCCACCAGGTGAGCCAAAGCCCCGCCCCTTTTATCCTGTGATGCAGACCAATGTTTGAGTCCCATAAATACTGAAGGGTCCATGAGCTGCTTTATGTGAATAAAATAAAAATTGAATAAAATCATTGTTTGGATTTAAATAATAAAAAGTATCAGTATGTTTTCAGCCAATGACCAAAACAATATTTTTAACACGTTCTCCCTAATTTTACTACAGTATTCCCAAAAAACAACCGTGACCCTTACTGTGCCTTCAGGTGGTACCGAGCTCCCGAGCTGCTGTACGGAGCCCGAAGGTACGACGAGGGAGTCGACCTGTGGTACAAAAACACAAACCAGCACCACTGCATGGATCACCGTGTGCTCACTTCAAGTTTTCAGTTCGGTTGATTTCTTTTTTTTTTTTCTTTTCTTTTTTTAACAGAAACATTCATCTATAAAATAATAATTTAACAGAAACATTCATATATAAAATAATAATTTAACAGAAACATTCATCTACTGTATAAAATAATAATTTAACAGAAACATTCGTATATAAAATAATAATTTAACAGAAACATTCATCTATAAAATAATAATTTAACAAACATTCGTATATATCCACTTATTGCCATTTTTGGAGTTCCAGGGACCACACTTAACCTATCCCGCCAGCAGAGGGAGGTCCTAGCCTTCTGTTCTCTCCTTGCCAGGCGCTGTATTTTGCTCGCGTGGAAATCTCCCACACCTCCATCCACATCGCAATGGCTTAACACCGTAAGATCATTCTTGAAAATAGAAAAAATTTCATTAACAGTGAAAGGTAGTTCTGAAAAATTTACTTATAAATGGGCACCCTTTGTGTCATATGTAAAATCTTTGCCTTCACAACATACAGACTGATACCCTGATTCATGCTCAATGCACAGACTGATGGGACTAACTCATCACACTACCATGTGACTTAACTCTGAAGAATAAATGAATGGGTAAAACACTCGTTTCCTTTTAGTTTTTTGATGCCGTCCTATCCCCCCTCCTCCCCCCCTTTTTTATTTTATTTATTTATTTATTTATTTATTTTTTATTTTTATTTATTTATTTATTTTTATTTTATTTTT
This sequence comes from Garcialebias charrua, assembly GCA_038048925.1. Classification (NCBI taxonomy): domain Eukaryota; kingdom Metazoa; phylum Chordata; class Actinopteri; order Cyprinodontiformes; family Rivulidae; genus Garcialebias; species Garcialebias charrua. Next base: position 6,276 of record JBBPBX010017690.1, on the reverse strand, counting down.
TTTTATTTTTTTTTTTTTGTTCATTTCGTCTTGTTTTTGGTTAGGTTAGTGGGGTGTGATATGTTTGGTTGTGGGAGGGGGGAGGGAGGGGAGGGGAGAAAAGGGGAGAAAAAAAACTTTTATTTGGAGAAGTCATGTAAGTTTCGTAAAATATATGTATGACCTCGTGTACATAATCTCGTTTTCATCTCATGTACCACATGCGGTGCAAATGACAATAAAGACTCTCTGACTCTGACTCTGACTCTGACTCTGACTCTCTGATAAATAAATAAAAAATAAAAAAAAAGAAACATTCATATATAAAATAATAATTTAACAGAAACATTCATATATAAAATAATAATTTAACAGAAACATTCATATATAAAATAATAATTTAACAGAAACATTCATATATAAAATAATAATTTAACAGAAACATTCATATATAAAATAATAATTTAACAGAAACATTCATATATAAAATAATAATTTAACAGAAACATTCATATATAAAATAATAATTTAACAGAAACATTCATATATAAAATAATAATTTAACAGAAACATTCATATATAAAATAATAATTTAACAGAAACATTCATATATAAAATAATAATTTAACAGAAACATTCATATATAAAATAATAATTTAACAGAAACATTCATATATAAAATAATAATTTAACAGAAACATTCATATATAAAATAATAATTTAACAGAAACATTCATATATAAAATAATAATTTAACAGAAACATTCATATATAAAATAATAATTTAACAGAAACATTCATATATAAAATAATAATTTAACAGAAACATTCATATATAAAATAATAATTTAACAGAAACATTCATATATAAAATAATAATTTAACAGAAACATTCATATATAAAATAATAATTTAACAGAAACATTCATATATAAAATAATAATTTAACAGAAACATTCATATATAAAATAATAATTTAACAGAAACATTCATATATAAAATAATAATTTAACAGAAACATTCATATATAAAATAATAATTTAACAGAAACATTCATATATAAAATAATAATTTAACAGAAACATTCATATATAAAATAATAATTTAACAGAAACATTCATATATAAAATAATAATTTAACAGAAACATTCATATATAAAATAATAATTTAACAGAAACATTCATATATAAAATAATAATTTAACAGAAACATTCATATATAAAATAATAATTTAACAGAAACATTCATATATAAAATAATAATTTAACAGAAACATTCATATATAAAATAATAATTTAACAGAAACATTCATATATAAAATAATAATTTAACAGAAACATTCATATATAAAATAATTTAACAGAAACATTCATATATAAAATAATAATTTAACAGAAACATTCATATATAAAATAATAATTTAACATTGTTTATGTGAGGAGCAGACTGCTTTGAGTTTAACTCCATCACATAACTCTCATCTTGAACAAGCATGAAGGCGACAGTGGAAAGAACAACTCCCTCATGAGGAAGAAACCTTTAGGTTCAGGACAAGCGTCATCTGCTTCGACCAGCTGGGTTTGGTAGGAACAGATACACAATGGCAGGTCAAGAATCACATGTTAAGATAGAAATAGTATCAAATGAAAACTATTCAGTTTTAACAATTCATTTAAAGACATGAGGTCAGTTTGTCCTCTAGTAGTCTAAGTCTATAGCAGCAGAACAAGCCAACACTAACTATAGGATTTATGAAAAAGTAAAGTGTTAATCCCAGTCTTCAAACTGGACAATGTGTCAGCCTCATGGACACAAACTGGAAGTTGGTTCCACAAGAGAGGAGCCTGACAACTGAAAGATCTTCCTCCATTCTGCTGCTGGAAACTCTAGGAACCACAAGTAAACCTGCAGTCTGAGAGTGAAGTGCTCTGTTAGGAAAATATGGAACAATAAGATCTGTAATATAAGATGGAGCTAGGTTGTTGAGAGCTTTGTAGGTTAGAAGTAAGATTTTGAATTCAGTTCTGGATTTGACAGGGAGCCAGTGGAGAGAAACTAAAACTGGAGAGATGTGATCTCTCCCAGTAACTCCAGTTAAGACTCTGGCAGCAGCATGTTGGATCAACTGAAGACTTTTTAAAGAAGTATTTGGACACCCAGATAACAAACCATTGCAATAGTCCAGTCTAGACGTGACAAATGCATGAACCAGTTTTTCTGCATCATTTTTAGATGTTTCTAATTTTAGTGATATTACGCAGGTGGAAGAAGGAGGTTCTAGTAACATTTTTAATGTGGGGGATAAAAGACATGTCCTGATCAAAAATAACACCAAGATTTTTAACATTAGAGCTGGAGACAGATTAATGTCATCCAAGGAGGAGAAAGACTGAAAAATTAATTATTTATGATGTTCAGGTCCAAAAACTAAAACCTCAGTGTTTGTGTTCAAAAGGAGAAACTTTATCCAGGTTTGTGTGTTTAAGACATGTTGTGCTCTGAGTAACTGTTGTTGTTTACAGGACAACAAGACCACTGCGTGGCTTACCATGTGTTTATTGTTGTTTACAAGAGATTTGACACTTGTTGTTGTTGTCTGGGTGTAACAAGGTGGAGTCAGTCCTCTCACTGTTTGGCTCCACCCTGTCAGGTGGTGACACCTGGTGCAGGTGGACTTCATCAGCACGTGTTCTGTGTTTCAGGGCTGTCGGCTGTGTTTTTGGAGAACTGCTGAACTCGTCTCCTCTGTTTCCTGGAGAAAACGACATCGAGCAGCTCTGCTGCGTCCTCAGAGTTCTGGGGACGCCGACGCAGGACAGCTGGCCTGTAAGACACAAACAGACTGCACCACGTCCTGATGCTCAGTGGTCCAGGCAGAAGAAGCTAAGTCTGGTCCTCTGGACATGTCCACACGACCACACTTAGCTTCTTTAGATTTGTCTACCTGGATTATTGAGCAGCACCAGGGAACTTTGAGCTCCGCCTCCTGGATTTGACTTCATGGACCTCAGACGACCTGGTTCATTTTATTTGACTCTTCAAGTGAAACTGTAAATGAGGACACTGAAGACATGTTGTCTCATGTTGGACAGCTCTGTGAAGATGTCCTCTCTGTCTGTGGACACTGGAGACATGTTGTCTCATGTTGGACAGCTCTGTGAAGATGTCCTCTCTGTCTGTGGACACTGGAGACATGTTGTCTCATGTTGGACAGCTCTGTGAAGATGTCCTCTCTGTCTGTGGACACTGGAGACATGTTGTCTCATGTTGGACAGCTCTGTGAAGATGTCCTCTCTGTCTGTGGACACTGGAGACATGTTGTCTCATGTTGGACAGCTCTGTGAAGATGTCCTCTCTGTCTGTGGACACTGGAGACATGTTGTCTCAGGGTGTTGGACAGCTCTGTGAAGATGTCCTCTCTGTCTGTGGACACTGGAGACATGTTGTCTCAGGGTGTTGGACAGCTCAGTGAAGATGTCCTCTCTGTCTGTGGACACTGGAGACATGTTGTCTCAGGGTGTTGGACAGCTCAGTGAAGATGTCCTCTCTGTCTGTGGACACTGGAGACATGTTGTCTCAGGGTGTTGGACAGCTCTGTGAAGATGTCCTCTCTGTCTGTGGACACTGGAGACATGTTGTCTCAGGGTGTTGGACAGCTCTGTGAAGATGTCCTCTCTGTCTGTGGACACTGGAGACATGTTGTCTCATGTTGGACAGCTCTGTGAAGATGTCCTCTCTGTCTGTGGACACTGGAGACATGTTGTCTCATGTTGGACAGCTCTGTGAAGATGTCCTCTCTGTCTGTGGACACTGGAGACATGTTGTCTCATGTTGGACAGCTCTGTGAAGATGTCCTCTCTGTCTGTGGACACTGGAGACATGTTGTCTCATGTTGGACAGCTCTGTGAAGATGTCCTCTCTGTCTGTGGACACTGGAGACATGTTGTCTCATGTTGGACAGCTCTGTGAAGATGTCCTCTCTGTCTGTGGACACTGGAGACATGTTGTCTCATGTTGGACAGCTCTGTGAAGATGTCCTCTCTGTCTGTGGACACTGGAGACATGTTGTCTCATGTTGGACAGCTCTGTGAAGATGTCCTCTCTGTCTGTGGACACTGGAGACATGTTGTCTCATGTTGGACAGCTCTGTGAAGATGTCCTCTCTGTCTGTGGACACTGGAGACATGTTGTCTCATGTTGGACAGCTCTGTGAAGATGTCCTCTCTGTCTGTGGACACTGGAGACATGTTGTCTCATGTTGGACAGCTCTGTGAAGATGTCCTCTCTGTCTGTGGACACTGGAGACATGTTGTCTCATGTTGGACAGCTCTGTGAAGATGTCCTCTCTGTCTGTGGACACTGGAGACATGTTGTCTCATGTTGGACAGCTCTGTGAAGATGTCCTCTCTGTCTGTGGACACTGGAGACATGTTGTCTCATGTTGGACAGCTGTGTGAAGATGTCCTCTCTGTCTGTGGACACTGGAGACATGTTGTCTCATGTTGGACAGCTCTGTGAAGATGTCCTCTGTGTCTGCAGGAGATGGTGGAGCTGCCAGACTACAATAAAATCACCTTCAGGGAGAATGCAGCCGTCCCCCTGGAGGAGCTCGTCCCCGACACGTCCCCTCAGGCCGTCCATCTGCTCTACCAGTTCCTGGTGTACCGGTCCAAACAGCGCTGCTCGGCCCGGCAGGTAGGAGACAGGAAGTGGAACCGGTTCTGAAGGTTTGACTGACGAGCCCGGCTGGACTCAGTACCTTCAGGTTTAATGATTCTGGACTGGACCGAGCCCAACCCGGACCAAAAGGATTGATGGTAGTTAGAGGGCCGAACCCAAATAAAATACTTTTTAATAATTAAGATTTTACTGCTTTTTAAGCAGTTTGACATGATAGTTTTATAAACATAATGAAAAGAAGATTAATTTTTATTAACTAGTCAAATGGACATTAACATATAAAATGCAAAAAAAATCAACTCTAAAGATCGGCTATTATACAGATGAACAAAAATATTTTTCAGAGTGAAATTATTTAGAAAACTATAGAACAAGTCTATTTTAATTTAGACATAAAAGAAAGTTGTGCAAAATTAAGCTGAGTCATGCTGTGGATGATGACGGAGCGATTTAACATTCATCCACTACACCACAGAATAAAAGTGGTGTGAATGAAAATAAACTGAAAAGGCCTAAAACAATGTTTTAGGCCTTAGAATACTTTCTTCTTCTTCTTCTTTCTGCTGTTCCCTCTTCAAGGGTCTCCACAGCGAGTCATCCTCCTCAACCTCACTCTGTCCTCTGTGTCCTCTGTCCTCACTCCAACTACCTCCATGTCCTCTCTAATGCTGGATCCCCACCGCACGCATCTCGCGCAGCCAAAGCAGCCACTTTACATTGAAGTCTATGGGGACGCGAATCTTGGAGCAGCGGGTCGTGTCGCGGCGCATCTACAGCATACAAGCAGCGCGAAAGTGAGCAGCAGCTGTTTCCTACTCCCGCGTCGCATCCGAGCAGCGACTGTGCTGCTCGGCAGCACAGCTGTGGAAGCACGGCATTCCGTGCTTCCACAGCTAGATTCAGCTCGCTGCTCAGCAGCAAACAATCAGGACCAATCAGGAGAGACTCTGCCATGTGATCACGCAACGACGACGGGACGGAATTAGGTGGGCACCGCGCGAAACGTTTAACAGATGAAAAAAATCCCGCGGTAAACATGGAGGAGAAACTTACAGCAGGTCGTCAAACTGGGCGCGGGTGACACGGAAGTACCGCTGAAAGCGCTCCTCGTCTGCGCGCAGCTCCTGGATCAGATGGTGAAATTCACCGAATCCATGACGCCTCTCTAATGTGGGGTGAATCCAGAATCGTCGTTGTGCACGGCGTCTGCGTGTTGCTGCTTTGTAGATTAAGTACAAGGCAATTCTTCGTATTGCGTCCGCCATTTTTCTGAGACCGGAAATAAACAAACACCGGAGCGGAAGAGGACCAACACGCTCCTCCTCCCACTGCAGACGCGTTAGATGAGGACAGTCATCTGTTGACAAGCAGCCAGTACAGTGCATTTGGAGATTTTTGGAAGCGCAATATGCTTTAGGTGAGGATGAGGCATTATGCTGCTGCTGCTGCTGCTGCTCATGCTGCTGCTCATGCTTCTGCTCATGCTGCTGCTCATGCTACTGCTCATGCTGCTGCTCATGCTTCTGCTCATGCTGCTGCTCATGCTACTGCTCATGCTGCTGCTCATGCTACTGCTCATGCTGCTGCTCATGCTGCTGCTGCTCATGCTGCTGCTC
>JBBPBX010017689.1:35449-46520 GCA_038048925.1 Garcialebias charrua | reverse complement strand
CTGTAAGTTTCTTATCATAGACCGTCTTTAAATTTGAATTTGTAAAGTTCCCCAATAAACAAATCTCCGGGTCTATTGGAATCACGGTGCCATGGATATCTGATAAAGTTTCACACACCCCTTTCCAAAAATCCTGCAATTTAGAGCACTGCCAGGTGGCATGGAGGAACGTTCCTTCCTCCAAGCCACATCTAAAACAAAGATTAGATATACTTGAATTATATCTATGTAATTTTTGTGGGGTGATATATAACTGATGTAAAAAATTGAATTGTACTAGTCTAAATCGAGCATTCAAAGTAGAGGTGAGACCCCCCCTGCACAAATCATTCCATAACTGCTTCTCAATAGATATACCCAAATCCTTTTCCCATTTAATTCTGGAAGCATCCACACCAGATATAGTTAAAGTTGACATAAGTACTGTATACACCCTTGAAATTATTTTACTTAATGGCTGATTAGCATAACATATTTCCTCAACCGGAGACATACACGGTAACTTCCAACTTCCTTTCTGATCAGTTCTTATAAAGTCACGAATTTGGAGATAGCCAAGGAAATCATTATTTGTCAATTTAAACGTATCTTTTAACTGTTGAAATGACATGAATACTCCCTTTTCATAACAGTGCTCCAGTTGACAGATACCCTTTTCCTGCCAGGATCTAAAGGTACCAGATTGGAGAATCTTCGGTAGTAATCCATTTCCCCATAATGGGGATTTAGGTGAAAGAGAACCCTTTAGTCCAAACAGTTCACGTATTTTAATCCAAATTTGGATTGACTGAATTATTAATGGATTGTCAGTTTCATTCTTAATAGTTTTATTATCCCACTTATAAAGCAAATTTAATGGCACCTCCTCTTTTATCTCAGTTGTCTCAATTTTGAGCCACGACGGAGGAGCCTGCACTTCAAACATTTGTGCCAAGAACCTAAACTGAGCTGCATAATAATAGATTTGAAAATTAGGGAGCCTAAGACCTCCATCCTCATATTGCAGCGATAATTTATCCATGCTAAATCTTGGTGATTTACCGTGCCAAATAAACTTCCTAAGTATTTTCTTAAGAGATATAAAGAATGCGTTTGGAATGTGAACTGGGAGTGACTGAAACACATATAGAAACCTAGGGAGGATATTCATCTTAATTACATTAATTCTACCAAATAATGTGAGAGGTAAGTCCATCCATTTTCCTAAATCCTCAGTCACCTTCTGAAGAAGACTAGGTAAATTTAATTTAAAGAGATTTTTGAGGTTACCATCTACATATATTCCTAAATATTTGAAGCCCTCAGGAGACCATTTAAAATTAGACACATTTTTAACTTTATTATGGTCAAATACGGAAATCGGTAAAACCTCACTCTTTTCCAAATTAACCTTATATCCCGATATTGAACTATATCTACCCAATAAGTCCTGAAGATGACAGAGAGAATATTCTGGCTTAGTTAAAAATAAAATGATATCGTCTGCAAAAAGCGAAATCTTATGTATGTCCGTACCTATCTCGAACCCGCTAATATTAGAGTTTTTCCTTATGGCCTCAGCCAAGGGTTCAATAGCTAGCACAAATAGGGCGGGGCTAACTGGATCTCCCTGTCTGTTGCCCCTATACAACCTAAATGAGTCAGAGGTGATCCCATTGGTCACAACTCTAGCTTGTGGGGATCTATACAGAGATTGTATCAAATTAACAAACCCATCTCCAAAACCGAACTTCCTAAGGACCGAAAAAAGGTATTGCCATTCAACCATATCGAAAGCCTTTTCTGCATCAAGTGACACGGCTACACTCGGTATCTTTTTTTTATTAGCAATATGAATTATATCAAGCAATCGTCTCAAATTATCAGTGGAGAATCTATTTATAATAAACCCTGTTTGATCGGGGTTGATCAGTAAGGGTAAATACCTTTCCAATCTCTTTGCTATCATTTTTGTAACTAATTTATAATCTGTATTAAGGAGTGAAATTGGTCTATAGGAAGAACATTTTAGAGGATTTTTTCCTTTTTTATGAATGACCGTTATAACTGCCTGGGCAAAGGAATCCGGAAAACCCCGCTCTCTTCTACCTTGCTCAAGAACATCCATCAAAATTGGCACCAGAAGATCTTGAAACTCTTTATAAAACTCAGATGGGAAACCATCCTCCCCGGGAGATTTATTTCCCGGGAGTGATTTAAGAACCTCAAGTATCTCTGATCTATGAAAGGGTTTATCCAAATTATCCCTGCCCTCCTCTGATAAACGCGGCAATTCAATGGAGGATAAAAATGACTCAATTTCACCAGAATCCCCCTGAGATTGAGATGTATAAAGGTCTGAATAGTACCTTTTAAAGGACTCATTAATTTCTCCAGGATTATATGTTATTACATTTTGGGGGTTTTCAATAGCGTTAATTGTTCGTTTATTTTCCTCAGTTTTAAGTTGCCATGCCAATACTTTCTGAGCCTTTTCTCCAAATTCATAAAATTGTTGTTTACACCTGATTATTGCTCTCTCTGCTTGATATGTATTCCTATTGTTGTATTTTAGTTTCAGATTCACCAGTTCTCTGTACCTGTCTTTTGTTGGTGCAATTTGATACGTTTTCTCAAGGTCAGAAATTTGTCTTTCCAAAGTGTTAAGCTCAGAGTTATATTTCTTCTTCACTCCCTTAGTATATGATATAATTTGGCCCCTCAGATAAGCTTTTAAAGTGTCCCAAAAAATAAATATATTTGGAGCAGATGGCCTATTTGTTAAAATAAAAAAATTAATTTGTTCCCTTATGAAAGTACAGAATTCAGGTTGTTTTAAGAGGGTGAGATTAAGTCTCCACCTGTACCTTACTTCTACTTTATCAGGCACAGACACCGACATCACCAACGGCGAGTGATCACTAAGTAACCTTGGAAGATATTCACTATCCATCACTTGATGAAATATCCGACCAGAGATCAAAAAGTTATCTATTCTAGTATGGGTATTATGTGGGTGTGAATAAAATGAATAATCTCTAACCTGTGGATGCATCCGTCTCCAAACATCTGTCAATTGTAAATCTTCCATAAATGAAGATGTTATTTTAGCTGATTTAGTGAGGGGACAAGGTCTAACAGAAGATCTGTCGAGCACCGTATCTAAACAGAAATTGAAGTCCCCTCCTACCACTAGAAACCCTGGTGCTTGTGAGACCTGGAGAAAAACATCCTGCATGAATAAACTATCATCATAATTAGGAGCATATATGTTCATAAATGTCCAAGATTCTGAATACATTTGCCCTTGCACCATAATGTATCTACCCGATGGGTCTGATATAGTTTTATTGACAACAAAAGGTAAGTTTTTATGCAATAAAATTGCTGTTCCTCTTGATTTGGAGCTAAATGAAGAAAAAAAACTTGACCCACCCAATCTCTTTTAAGCTTTTTATGCTCCTTGTCAGACAAATGTGTTTCTTGTAAGTAAACAATATCTGGTTTTAATTTCTTCAGGTAAGTATATACTCTTTTTCTTTTTATAGGGCTATTCAATCCTTTAACATTAAATGTTACAAATTTCAATGGACTTACAGACATTGGCTATGATAAAAAATCAACCAGCCGATTCTTTCTCTAAATGGCCGAACCAGGCCCAAGTGAGCAAATCCTACTCCATCCCATCTCTCAGAATTTAGGGAAGGCAGGGGGTGGGGGCAGGAACACAGGAAAACACAAAATAAAAAGACAATACGTTTAACATTGAACACTCTTCTCGATTGCCACCTCAACATCCTGGCAACCAAACCTAAACCTAACCTAATGACTCAAAGATGCTCAACTCTCCTTTCTAAACTAAGCTAACCTGTGAGCTCTCATAACAAAAAATAAAAACAAACGCTGTCGTATTTCCCTTGGAATATACCTCTTAACCTTCATAGAGGCATCCTTGGCCCCCCAGATGTATGGGCAATTATACATTATAATAAAAATAAAAAGACTGGCAAACCAATAAATTTTAAGCAATATTCTAAACTTTCAAAACAGTAGCACATAATAAAAGAATATGCCTTGAGTACTGGTATTCACTAAACCCCTAGTACTAAAATAAAATAAATAAATAAAAAATAGAAAAGACCGATAGTTCATAATAATAAAGTATATAATTAGAGGGAACAAGTTAGATCTCTTTATCACCACTTAGCCAGTAACCATCAAGGGTCCAGTTCACTGACTCTGGTGTAAGACATGATGCAGTCATTGATTCTAAAGTAAAAATGCAGTCACTGATTTTGGTGTAAGCATGATGCAGTCATCGATTCTCAACTGAACATGCAGTCACTGATTCTGGTGTAAACCTGATGCAGTCATTGATTCTCAAGTGAACATGCAGTCACTGATTCTGGTGTAAACCTGATGCAGTCATTGATTCTCAAGTGAACATGCAGTCACTGATTCTGGTGTAAACATGATGCAGTCATTTATTCTGAAGTAAACATGCAGTCACACACCTGAACCCTTCGTTCTGCTCCGGATTCTGACTCGTTGAAGATAATCAGTGATCACTGGTCGCTGACATCTGCTGCTCCCGTTGCTCCAGGTTGTTGATAAATTTAAAGGCTTCCTCTGCTGAGTCAAAAAAGCGGGGTCCTCCAACTTCTGGTTGGACCTTCAGGCGTGCAGGATAGATGAGGTAGCAGGGAATGTTTTTAGCTTTGATTGCTAGCAGCGCGGGGACGAGCTGTTTCCTGCGTCTGGCTAGTTCTGGGCTCATATCAGGGAAAAAGTTAATTCTCATCTTTTCAAAGATGATATTTCCCCTCTTTTTAGCCAAAGCCAAAATCTTCTCTCTATCCTGAAATCTCAGGAGACGAATCAGGACGGGTCTCGGGGTAGTACGAGATGGCTCACCCGGTCTGGGCCCCATGGTTCTGTGTGCTCCTTCAATCTCCACCTCCAGCCGCTCAGCCGCTGCATCCTGGTCGCCTGCCCCCAACACCTCCGGTATCCAGGTTGTGAAAAATTTCACAGGGTCGGTCCCCTCAGCACCTTCTTTTAATCCCAACACTCGAATATTATTTCTCCTGCTATAATTTTCAAGCTGGTCGATTTTCTTTTTAAGGTACTCGTTGTCACCTTTCAGCTGCTTCGTCTGCTGTTTCAGCTCAGTTACAGCGTCCTCGGTTTCACTAATTCGGGTCTCAGCTTCTGCTACCCTCGTTAGCACTTTGTCCAACGTAGCTTTCACTCCGTTGATGGAAGTCTGGAGCTGTGCTGAACTCCGGTCAATTTTCTCCGAAAGGCTCTTATTTAACTCACGTATTTCTTTCAGTACGCTTGGAAGTCCTTCCTCGAGTTGGGTGTCTCCCTCTTGGTCCGGAGTTAAACTCTTGTCCCGAGCCTCCATGTCTGCGTCGCTTCGGCTAGAATTAGCCTTAGCCGCCCCTTCTCTGGCAACAACAGTTTTTTCGTCCTTCTTATCTTTCTTTCGGTCTTTGCTTCGGTCTTTGCTTCGAAGCCGTGAATCCATTCCACACTCCTCTACTTAGACTTTGTTTGCCCAGTCCATAAATAGTTTAGCGTTGTTTTTTTATATCATATTAGCGGATAAGCTAGAGAGCACAGGAGTGACACGTCTGCTACCGCTGCATCCCGGAAGTCCGGAAGACATGTTTCTTGTTTCATTACGGTTAAATCGTTAAAAAAAAGTGTAACACAACCTGATGATTACCCGTCTGATCAAAACAGAGTCCTCCTTCCATCCAGTTTAATATGACATCTCTGGAGCTCACATGTTACTGTTTCTAGAGCTGAGGATTTTCATGATTTCATCATTTATTCTTTTCTGTGGCCACCAGCAAAAAAACAGCTGGGGGAGAGTGATGTGGTGTAATGAACTGCTGTGTTTTCTCAGGTTATAAAACCTTTTTAAATGCCTAGACATGTACAAAGTAGCATCACATAGAAAATGTAAACTCATGGAAAAATTAACCTAAAATGCAAACACATTTTTTCTTGTAGCAATCTCCCTTCCTGCCAAATTACAAAGACATCCTCAGGAATCACACAGCGCAACACTCCTGCCTTCAAACTTCTCTACCAATAAAATCTGATAACAGCAGAGTCAACATAAAGAAAACCTCACTGTTTCTGTACAGTCCTTAAATGACAAGTTATAAACATGCAACTCAGAACAATTTGGTTCATTTATACACCATGAGATCTCTACAAAATCATTTTAGTGTTTAGTACAGAAAAAGTGAACAGCTCCTGTTCTGGTATTAATAAAGGAAGAACATTCCTGCCAGCTTTCAAGTCAGAATTTTAAACTAAAATCACCTTATGTTGAGAAATGATGGCGTGGTAAGTAGGTAGACTAACGTAAGCTATGGTGTTGCTCTTAAACTGAATTTACTGCAAAACGTAATCAATTTTAGACACATACCATATAGTTACTTTCTGATAATTTCAATAAAATATCTCCGGTTGAATAAGATATTTTACTAACAGACTAGAAGAGTTAACTCTAACAGTTGATGACAAATTTTTAAGCAAATATCTTGCACCCTGAGTAAAGATTGTGAATCAGTCTCAGTTACACCCAATTTTAGCACTTAAATAAATTCACTGGCAGCTTTTTCAAAGTTACTTGGCTGTGTCAGCCATCTTGAAAGGCTCCATCTCCATCATTCATCTTGGTCTAAAACTGACAGTAAAGTTGGTGTGCAATTTTTATTCCTTTAAAGAATCCTAATCCTGTATTTATATTTCAGGTATGTTGAAGCATGAGTCATCTAAAAGAGATCTGTTAAATGTTGTGCTACTCAGAATGTTCCACTTCTGTGCACAGCGAGGGACTTCTTTCGTTGTTCGGTCATCAGTTGTTTATTTCAGTATGTTTTTAGTAAAGGTGACATGAATTAACATTAACATATGGTAATCTGATGTAGAGTTGCATTCCAGCCCCCAAAATCTGACCCGAATCGGCCCCAGCCCGTAGCCATCATTTCCGAACCTGACTCGACCTGACCTAATGAATTAATTGTAATTACAGGTCCGAACCCAAACAACATAGTTATTATAGTTATTAACGGTCGGCGGGCACGTGCGGCTGAGTTAAAGGGGGCAGAAGATCAGAGCTGAAGGCATTTTTGTCCTTTCATGGCCGTCAAAGTGCATGAAATCCCTGCTTCTGCATTCTGCATTATTCAGACATGGACCCTACTTTGACATGTCTGCATTTTGGGATCTCACCTGTTTGGGTCGTTGGCTGCGCAAGTGTCCAAACATCCATTTGGGCTTTGATGGATCGCTGTCTGGCAGTAGTCCCATCTAAAGCTTAAAATAACTTTTTTTAACCTCTTTCAAGGCTGGTCAACGTGTGGTCAAATGGTTGCATGCACTTTTTGTTTTTTCAGCTTTAGCTGGACAAACTATTGGTTATAACTATTGGTTATAATGGGAAAGACAACAAAATCCACTCTCTTAGTGGTTAAGGGGAGTGGCTGTGTTGTCTTTCCCATCATGCTTAGCGCTTTTTTAGTTTTTTCAGCTGCACCATGAGTAAGGAGGACATGTGTGTGGTATACTTGCCTCCTGTCCTGTGTGCTGTTAAAGTCAGTGGGTTCCCTATTGTAAGGCTTAAGAGTGTCTTCATTGGGTTTATCTCACACAATGTTAAGAAGGGCAGTCACAGAATGTGATTGAACACAAGTGCTCTTTGAAGCTGGATCGGAAAAGTATCAGCAGGTTGGATCTGAAATCCGATACTTAAACAATGCTGGTATCGGATACCAATACTGGATCGGATCGGCCCCATCCCTAGTCCTGATACACTGTACTCGGTGCTAGCGTGGCTGACACGATTAGTTTAGTGAAAAGCCTCTTCAGGTAGAATGAAATCTTTAATGTATGTTAGATACGGTACACATTGCGTATTGATCTCTTCAGCTAACGTAAGGTAAGACTGTGTAACAGACAGGCTTCAAGGTGTAGACGTTGTATCGGTATCGGTAAATGCGGTCATGCACAAGCTCACAATGTCAATTAGCATGTCTAAAAAAGCTAAGTCTGGTCCTCTGGACATTCAGAGGAATGTCCAGAGGACCAGACTTTGCTTTTTTAGATTTTTCTACCTGGATTATTGAGCATGCATCAGGGTAAATTGGCATGTGTTTATTACTACTGTGGCTTCTGTTTGTGAGACGGTCACGTCCCTGGTAGCTGCGCTGTGACGTGAAATGGGCATTAGCCAATGAAACGCGGCCCTGTGGGCGGAGCTTGGTAAGGTCCATCAGGAGAGTCAGCAGCACAAAGACAGAGCTGCTTTGTGGACTGAGTGAGTGCCTGCTGAGATAAGAGAACATCAGGAAGACAGACTTCAACTAACTCCTCTCTTAAAGCGGCTCAGAATTCTGTGGATAAATTCTGAACACCAGAAGAATGAGCTGCTGAAATGGGGCAGAGGGAATAACTGCCTCAATGCAGTTCAGTGTGTTCATATATGTACTGAATGATTATTGCTGATTAAAAACCTAAAAATCTAGTTATCCTGATTTCAATTTACCAACAAAACAGTGATGGAAGACTTTAGTTTTCACAAATAAAACTGTAATTGTGTCTCTTTTTGTGAAGAGGCGGCTTGAGAGATAACTTTAGATAAAGGAAAATGTCATCCTTCAACCTTTTTCTGACATTTATAGTTCTGATAAAAAAAGAACAGCCTTGGCTTGATGCGTTCATCTGGGGACAGTGGTTTTTATTGTTCACGTGTTATGTTTCTAGATGCTTTTAGCCAACAGCATTCCCCATAATCTGCAGACATTTACAGTCTAAATGTCACAGCTCATCAGAAGAGGAAGAAGTCATCTAGACAAAATGGTGTTAAAAATGTTCAACTAAATATAGGTCATGATTCCATGGAAACGTGCATTTATTTTAGCTAAGAAGGAGGATTTCATAAATATAAAAAACACAATGTAAAATTAAAAAGTACCTTAAATTCTACGACCTGTTCTCAATGCACAATTCTCTGATTACATGGAGGTACATTGGTTCCCTTTGGCATGGGCACTTATGTGTTTAGAAAGACTCCATCATTGCCGAAAAGCATGTACAGAATTTAGAACATGTGTTCCCATTCAGACAATATTTTTTGGGGGGGAAGGGTTTAGTACTTTGTATATTTTAGCAAGACATTGTTAAACTGCATACTGCAGCCATACAATAACATGGCTTTGCAGTAGAAAAGTCTGACAGGTGGGTGATGTGGATGTTTACTGGCTGTTTACTGGTAAATTAAGCAAAAATGATTTACTTTATGAGATGTGTTGCTGCCATGAAATTTTAAATGTCCTTATCTTTTAACATAGCTTAATTTAAATATTTATTGTGCTTATTATGGTCCATTTTGAAAAAATACAAATGTATTATATTTGCAAACCATTTATTTCAACCAATAGTCTTCATTTTTTTAGGGGCATCAGTAGAAGTCAAAGATCATTTCAAAACAAGTGTTCATCATATAGATATACACATTAAACAATCAATAGTTTAGCAGTTTTATGCACTTGGGCTCCCCTTGTAGTTGAGATATCCATCTTTGTTTTCATAAAAAAATAATCTTCTTGCTGACATTTTTACAGATATCACGAGGGGGAAAATAACTAAACCTTTTGTAGCATCTAGAAAAGAAAATGATCCTGGAACAGCCTCCTTTTATCTCATCTGCTAGTGTGAAACACGAGTTCACCGTGTGCAGTTTACAGGGCTCAGGAGGAGGCCGAGTGCAGCGTGATGACCCCCTTCTTTTATTTGTTCGGCGGTGCAATCAGCACCAGCCACCTGTCCATTCCAGTTCAGCTCAGCCTGAGGAGAGTCCAGTTATTACATAACAGGAAGCTCTTTATGGTCTAAAGGATCAATCTGGCTGTGAGTCAAACTTGAGCTTCCCGTTCAGTTTTCAATGTGCCACTCAGGAGCTGAGAACTGCATTTTGCATTTGCATTCATGTGGCATGCAGTCTCTGGAAGCACCATGAAGTGCTTGTAGATGGTTTTTCAAGAGCAAACATCCTTTACGACACACACACACACACACACACACACACACACACACATGCACATGCACACGCACACATGCACACGCACACAAACTGAACGATGAACAGTCCTTCAGATGTATTTCTAAATAGCCCAAAAGCAGCATTTTCTCCTGTGGGTCTGTTGAACCTAATTCCCACTGATGTAAGAGTGTGGGGGTGGTCCACTGCATATGTAAGGTGGTCGGAGTGAAGTGATAGTTGGGGTTATTGTTAGAAAGTGTATATTTATACTTTTTTGTAAATTCATATCACATAATACAGGCCTCCTATCCCCAAAGTGATCATCAGAAGTGCAGAGCAGAATCACAATGAAGGAGTCAAATTCAGCTGCCCAAGGAGTTTTACATCATTTTGTTGTCTGTGCCTCAGTTGGTAGAGCTGTTGCCTCTCAGCAGAAAGGTTGCCACATTGAATCTGGACCGGGTGTCTTTCTGGTTGGAGTTTGCATGTTCTCTCTGTGCATGTGCAGGTTTTCTCCGGGTACCGGTACTCCAGTTTCATCCCACAGACCAAAAACATGCATGTTAGGCTGATTGGTAACTCTAAATTGTCAGAGTGAGAGAGTGAATGGTTGTTGTCTTGTTTGTTTCTCCTGTGATGGACTGGAGACGTGTCCATGGTGTCCGCCACCTCTCACACAGTGACTGCTGGATATGGGCACCAGTGAGTCCCATGACCCGAAAATTAAGAAGTGGATAAAGATAAAGGATGGGTAGATGGAAGTTGTCTGTTTTTTGTAGGTCAAACATCCCGAAGGCCTCACTTTAAAAGTGTCAGAGCTTTAGATTTTGGAAAGTAAAGAGATTTTTGTTGGCCCTCATTCTCCTTACTAAAATGAATCTGGACTTGAGCTGGTACTAGAATTATTATTATTATTATTTTCATCAAACGGAGCCTCTGAGCCATGTTTATGCAGGTAGACAATTCATCTAGACAGATTCTGTTGCCATTATCACAGCATGTCAGCATGCCTTCATTTAACCAATT
>JBBPBX010017689.1:0-15461 GCA_038048925.1 Garcialebias charrua | reverse complement strand
ATCATATTGCACTACATATATATGTTTTATCATTCAACTATGTTCGTTTTTGCAAACAAACTTATAAATATATTTAATTTTGATTTTAAATTGATTTTAAACTTCGCGCCGTGTTTATTCATGGGAAATCCGATTTCACGCGAACGCAGCATATGTGACGTAACGAGACGTAGAGGGCTCCGCGTTTTGCATTTACATATAAGGACGGACAATTTAAAACCCGACAAATTTATCAATCTAAGTGAATATTTGAGCTACATGTCTTCAGTTTGGGAAGCAGAAAGTTAGATGAACAAGAAACAGCAGGTTCTAATTTAGGTCTGCACCCGTATTTATTTGATTTTTACCTTATCAGGAAGCGAGGAGGCTCCGAGGGGGGGTGGCAGCTTTATTTATTCCATTCCCAGACGAAGTATTTCTTCTTTTGGGAAAGTGAAAAGGCTCACTTGTTCACTGATGATATTAGAACACCCAAAGGCGACACAACGTAACAGCATTTGTCAAGTAAAAAAAAAAAAAGGCAAGCTGCTGACAGACGCAGACTGCTTCTACGTCTCGTTACGTCACATATGCTGCGTTCGCGTGAAATCGGATTTCCCATGAATAAACACGGCGCAAAGTTTAAAATCAATTTTAAATCAAAATTAAATATATTTATAAGTTTGTTTGCAAAAACGAACATAGTTGAATGATAAAACATATATACCGTATGTAGTGCAATATGATGCATAGTTACAAGATTATGTCAGTGCAGCTTTAAGCTCTGTTTGTGTTTGGTTCACCAGGTTAGGCTTAAACAAGTAAAAACTGTGTTTGCAAAGGATTGTTTTGTAAATAAAACACAACAAGCAATAATCCACAACTTGCCATAGACCTGTTATCATGCTCCCCTCACCTTGTCAAAGAGCACCTCCAGCTGCTTGTCCTCCTCCTTCAGCTGCGTCAGCTGGCTCAGAAGGCGACGGCCGAAGTGCAGGTAGACCAGGCCGGCAGAGCTGAGCTTGGTCACCCACGACTTCTCTGGACACAGACTGTGAAAGCTTTCCACAAATGTCCTGAAGAGATTAAAAAATAAATAATGATAATTGATAATTATCAAGCATATCAGTCAGTGTATCAGTCTTTACCTGAACTAATAAAATCATGGACATATTTATTTGATTCAAACTGGACAAGAGGTTTTAAATCTAATCAGAGAATAATGAAATATAATAATTCCTCAAGATGTACTTGAGCTGAACACAGCTTCTCAGACTGAGGAAGTCTTTCGGACGAAAGACGAAACGTTTCTACAGTTTTTTTGCTTTGTTTTGTTTTTTGAATGTCCAGAGGACCAGACTTAGCTTTTTTGGATAATTGATAATGATGACAATTTTTATCAACAGACAAAATAGGTCAAAAATGTTTGAGATTTTAAAATAAAGAGTACCGGTAACTGGGATTTGTTAGATACATGTGATGTACAGGTGCTGGTCATATAATTAGAATATGAATATGAAAAGGTTGATTTCAGTAATTTCCATTCAAAAAATGAAACTTGTATACGGTATTATATTCATTCATTACACACAGACTGATAGATTTCAACTGATTATTTCTTTTAATGTTGATGATTATAAATGACCACTAATGAAAACCCAAATTCAGTATCTCGAAAAATAATAATATTACTTTAGACCAATTAAAAAAAAAAAAAAAAAAAGGATTTTTAGAAATGTTGGCCAAATGAAAAGTATGACCATGAAAAGTAAGAGCATGTACAGCGCTCAATACTTATTTGGGGCTCCTTTGGCCTGGATTACTGCAGCAAGGAATGCGACAGCTGAAAACCATGTCTTGCATATGTCTGTGCATGGTGGTTCTTGAAGCACTGACTTCAGCTGCAGTCCACTCTTTGTGAATCTTCCCCACATTTTGAAATGGGTTTTGTTTCACAATCCTCTCCTGGCTGAGGTCATCCCTATTGTTTGTATACTTTTATTTCTACCACATCGTTTCCTTCCTGTCGCCTATCTATGGACCTTACCAAGCTCCGCCCAGAAACGCCCCCTAAACTCCAACATGGCTGCGTGTCTCACAAACAAAGCCTCTCGGGGCTTAGTTTCAACGGAAACATGGCGTTGACTGACTCTCTGCAGGGTATTTCTGAGTCGATTAGTGTATAATTCCTGCCGGATTTCATCAAAATATCAGCCACGACAATGGACAGAGGAACCAACAAGTTCATGTCATCTTTTTTGGACAAAATCAAGTTGTTTGAGCCACGCGATGCCTCCAACAGTGTGCGTGTCACAGTGAAATGCTATCGGTCGATGAGGAAAACAGCAGCTCCTCACACCCTCAGCATTAATATAGCTGTGGACAAGATCACTGATGCCTATATTTCTTGCAAGGCTGGGTAAGTCGGGCATTCATGGTTATGAGGGTTACTTTTGAAATCAGTGATTTATGTTGTTGCTAGCGTGGCTAACACGATTACAGTTTAATGAAAAGCCTCTTCAGGTAGAATGAAAACTTTAATGTATGTTAGATATGGTACACATTGCATACAGTATTGATCTCCTCAGCTAATGTAAGACCGTGTAACAGACAGGCTTCAAGGTGTAGAAGTTGTATCTGTATCGGTAAATGCGGTCGCGCACAAGCTCACAATGTAAATTAGCATGTCTAAAAAAGCTAAGTCTGGTCCTCTGGACATTCCTCTGGTCCAGAGGACCAGACTTCGCTTTTTAGATTTTTCTACCTGGATTATTGAGCAGCATCAGGGTAAATTAGCATTTGTTTATTACTACTGTAGCTTTTGTTTGTGAGACGGTCACGCCCCTGGTAGCTGCGCTGTGACGTGAAATGGGCATTAGCCAATGAAACGCGGCCCTGTGGGCGGAGCTTGGTAAGGTCCATTAATGTGCTTGGACACAGAGCTCTGTGAACAGCCAACCTCTTTAACAATGACCTTTTGTGTCTTGCCCTTGTGCAAGGTGTCAGTGGTCATATTTTGGACAACTGTCAAGTCAGCCGTCTTCCCCATGATTGTGTAGCCTACAGAAGTAGACTGAGACCATTTAACGCCTTTGCAAGTGTTTTGAGTTAATTAGCTGATTAGACTGTGGCACCAGGTGTCTTCAATATTGAACCGGTTCACAATGTTCTAATTTTCTGAGATACTGAATTTGGGGTATTCATTAGTTGTTAGTTATAATCAACATTAAAAGAAATAAACATTTGAAATATATCAGTCTCTGTGTAATGAATGAATAGAATATACTAGTTTCACTTTTTGAAAGGAATTACTGAAATATATCAACTTTTTCATGATATTCTAATTTTATGACCAGCACCTGTATGTGTTGTTTATTTTAGACTGAATTTATTTTATTTTAGGACCTCGCTTTATTGTCCCAGTCTTGTATTGATACAAAATTATTTTCAACTGAAAATGATGCTTTTTTAAAGACTTGAAGTTTAGAGACTTGAACTTTAATACTATTACAGGTGCTGCAAGTACAGATTTATTGCTCTTTGGCTGCCTGAAGACATCAGTGTATCCGTCTTTACATGAACTAATAAAATCATGGACATATTTATTTGATTCAAACTGGACAAGAGGTTTTAAATCTAATCAGAAAATAATGAAATATAATAATTCCTCAAGATGTACTTTGACAAAGTGGCCTTTTTTTAAATGAAATGGACAAAAACTAAATTCAGCTTTTCAATAGTGTAGAGCTATTTATTTTATTTTTTTTATCAGTGACTAAAACTAAAAAAATGGCATTGCCTATAAGAAATTACAGTATAATAAACACTGATTTCTAAAGTCCAAGCAATAAAAATGTGTATTTTCCCATTGCACCAACCTCTAAAATGGATGTAAAATCTAGCTGCTGTCTAAATATCACTGGCTGTGTATAAATATGAACACTTATGTAACTACAAGTATTCTTTTCTCTGAGGCGTGAGCACACAAACTCTGCAGGTCTCCCCTCAGACACAAGCCGAGCTGGGAGCACTCCAGCTCTGCCGGTCATTTAATTCAGCAGTAATTAGGAGGCTTGGGCTCCAGCACGGCAGAAATCAGACCGCTGAATGAATGAGTGACACACTACTAAGGCAGGGGGCAACCACAGCAATTAAAGAGCTAATTGGCTGAGCTCTGACATTTCTACGCTGATAATCAGGATATGGGAGTGATTAAGAGGTCAAAAAGAATCACAGACTAAAATAGAGAATGCAAAGCATTTTTCTATCAGCCAAACAGAAGTCATCCGACATGGGTCAGATGAGGGAACATTCTGGCAGGAAAGAAGTTCTGAATTAATGTAAAAGAGCATGTGCACAAGCAGCTCTGCCTAATGTTTCGAATCATTAGAAGGAACGATCCTATTAAATGCAAAATCCCCCATCATGAACATGACATCCAGTTAGTTTTATAACAAGTATAAAATCGGTTTTGTAGAAAGAAACGACCCATTAGACTTTTGTGAGTTTTAAATTTCAAAATTTTCCAAATAAAATGATAAAATTGGAAATCTTGTATTTTCAGAGGTATTTTGTTTATGATAAAACTGGCATGAGATTAAAACCACTTGATTATAAAGAATTGATTTCAAGCTGAGGTGTAAATCAAAACTTGACAAAACCAAAGGTTTGAGCCTTCCATCTCAGGGATGGGGAACCACAAATTGCCCATTCCCCAGTAAATCGATCTGGTTTTATTTATTTGCTGAGAGAGAGCAGGGAGTTTATTTCCACTGGGAGCGGCAACAGTCCTAATTACTACCTGATTTAATTCAGTGTGTTTTATGACCTTCAGTTGGTGTTTGGAAATCATTTCCTTCTTCCACTTCTTACTTTATTGCTTGCTTAAAACTCTTTCAAGCGGAACAGCTTTCATGTTTGCAATGTTTTCTCAAACTAGAAGTGATCTTATTGTAAAAATGCACTAAATAATTCTTAATTTTGTCTTTAGGCTTATATTTGAGAGTAGATTTAATTGTTCTGCTGTTACAAATGCTGTAGTGAGAATGTGTTAAAATACAAGTTAAGATTTGTCTCTGAACTGTCTTTAACTTTATGACTCTGAATATTCTTTAAAAATAAACATTGTACATCCACAGCAGTGCAAAAAAAATAACTCAAAATCCAGGAGTTTTTTTGGAAAACATGTACTGTACACCTAAAAACATTTTTTCTCTGTTGCTAAAATAAAAAATGTGAAAACTAAGCAATAAAATTAATTTAGGAAAATTATTTTCATATTGTTGCGTTCACTTTTACTTTTTATTTAATAGTATTTTGTTTAAGAGTCCTTAAGATTGTCTTATAAAACATGCTCACATCACTCATTAGTATAAAAAATTGAAATGTTGCTTTAGGTTTTAATAGTAGCTACAGTACAAATATATGATGCATTTGATCCTGGGTTTTTCCCAGCTTTTTCCCACCTTCCTCCTGCATCCAGCTCACTTAGATCTTTTCTTTCCATCACAATCATCAGCCACATTCTCCTGTGGCCTCTGTGTCATGGCAGCCTCTGTACCTCGTGAACCACCAGCAGGGGGGTGCTCGATTGAAGCAGCTCTAATTATCACTAATTGCCTGCCAGGAAAAGCACCTTGGCGAATCTTTACCACAGTGGCCATGGAAGTCTTTTCTGATTATCATTAGAAATAAAGCCGACAAGACACTTGGAATGGGCTGATTACTCAACGTGATGAGACTTCCACAGCTATTATTCCAAAGAAAACTTGCTAGAAAAACAAAGCTTGTTCCTGTTTGGCACATGCTGTCATGGGGGCGATTGTGCAATGGGGGCGGGGGGGGGGTGTCAATAATATGGAAACAAAAACAAAGGGGGAAATTACTTTCTCCATCTGCACAGCAAAGCAACTTACATGTCTATAATGGCACCATTTATTTTTAACCTAATAGGTCTTGGAGCAACATATGTTGTCATCCAAATGTATGCATTTCTCAAGAAATACTTTTTTTTATCGTCAACAAATAAAAATATTTAGACATTACAAAACTATTCATAAAAAAACAAAGAGGGTCTTGAAATGTTCAGTGGCTAAAGTGTCAGCTTATAAAGCAAAACTGAGAAAAAAACTGCCAAACTAAAGTGACTACAGTAATCAGGTGCATAACCTTTTAAAGTGATTCGAGCTGCTGGCACCAAACTGAAAATGAGCAAAAACAGTTTCAAACAATAAATCTGTTTTAACTTTTAAAAGCACACAGTAATAAATACTGGTAAGCAGCAATTCAATAATTTTTTTTAACTTAAAATATGCACAAACCCCCTTTTGTAACAAGCTTGCAATATATTTTACTTTTCTGACTTGATGTCTGCCATTACTGCTTTATAGCATTCATATGACAATTACAAAAAAGATCCATCATTGTTAACCAAACCTATAAAACAATTAGTATAACAGAACACAAATAACAGAAATCTGCATTTTAAGTTTCTAGTTATTCAAACGTCTACTGAAAATACAAACAGTACATTTTCTTTTGGGCAGATCACTGGTGTACCAATGTACCTCTGATGATGGTCGTAGCGGTGCCTCTTTGGGTCAAACTCCCCTCCGACATCTACAACAATGTCACACTCTGCCAAGAGGGCTGGATCCCTGGTCCGAATAATCTCAGCATCCTGGGGTGGGGCAGTCATTAGTAACTAGGCAGGTAGTATTAGGCATGGCAGTCATTTACATTTAAAAAAAATTATTCAGGTGAATCGAGAAGTTTTTTTATTATTATTTTTATTATTCAAATAGCATTATGTAACAAATGAATGCATCTACATCTATAAATACAAGAATGTCTGGTTTCTTGGAAAGAAAAAATAGTTTAGACATTCAGTATAACAAGTGTTTAAAACTATTGCACAAGTATTGAACAGGTCCTCGTTTATTGGTTTACAGCGTCAGTTCATTCATAAAGCAGGCCTTAATAAAGGTTCTATTGTGTTAATGGCATTTGGAAATATCTATGGATACGGTAGTAATTAACTTTTATTGTGGCACGTGTCTAAGGTGGAAAAATGAAACAAATTTCTTAGAATGTGTATTTTCTGAACAGCAGCGCCACCTTCTGGCGTATTATGACAAAAATGACAAAATCACTAAGATTTCGAAAGCAACAAAACATTTCCTTCCACATTTTTTTACTATTAAAAACATTATTAGTAGCAGGGTAATATTTAAATTATCAAGACTTAAACACAGGGTTTTTTCCACACTATTTTTCAATTTAAATATTTTAAGAGTCAACTGTCCAGGAAAACGGGGAATGTGATAAAGAGGTGAACTGGTCAACCCATATGGGAAAAGCCTAAAGATTGTACCTACCGTGTACTCAGGTAACTGACGGAGCAGAAAACAGGCCAGGACCTCGTCGCAATGAAACGTTCCGTTGTGTGTTCCGATCTTTTTGACGGTCATGTTGTCAGTGCGGATTTTTTTCGGTGCACCTGACATATAGTATTGCTGTTTTTCTGAGCGACAGTTGTCCACGGAGCTTAAAATGCAGCAGCTAGACTGTAAATGTATTCTCCGTAAAGCACAAACCGGTTTCTTAGTGGCTGCCGAACACGTAGTTTTTGATATTTCAAGCACCAACACAAGTCCACGCCACATTCATGCGATCAAATGAAGGCCGGGGCGGACAGATTTGGCAGCCGGACCGGAAATGGTAGTTTGTGTGTATACGGAAAAAGCCCGGTAAGATCAAGATGCTTTCGTTTTATTTATGTTTGCTATGCTTGATTTGTACATTTTTAAATATGTAACGACTTAATAAAAGCATTAATAAAAATAAATGAACCGAATGAAGCACAGAAATAAATTTGGGGACCATTACACAATTTTACGATACATAAAAACTTTTTGACCCTAGAGGGCACAGTAGACCAGAAAATTAAAAAGGGCTGTTTTACACACCGAGTTAGTTGTCATAAATAAACTTGCATTTTGTTTACATTTTATTTTGCCACTTGCAAAGTACTGGTAATAAATAAACCTCAAATAAGCAACAAATAAACCTGGAGGTTATGCACCATAACCAATGTTCCCTGAAGGAGGGAACAAGGTGCAACACATTATTTAGTATTCATTCATTAACCTTTATTTAGTCAGGTAAATCTTATTGAGCCTCGAGGGCTCATTTACGAAAGCGACCTGCTACAAACTAAAGAATGATGAACAGCAATGGTACAAGTACATTAAACAATAGACAAAAGAAAAAGTAGCAAAAACTAGCAAACATTATAAGGTAGATGTACAAAATCAAAAACAGGAACAAATCAGCATTGGTTTTTGCCAGGATTCCAACAGATTCTGAAAATCATTTAGAGAGGTCAGGGCCGAGAGCTTCAGATCTTTTTGTAAGATATTCCATGAAGCAGGAGCAGAGTAGGAGAAGGCCCTTTTTCCAAGTTCAGTCCTCACTGACGGAACACTGCAGGTAATCATGTCCTGAGAGCGCACACTGTAGCTGCACTCACGCAAAGACATGTAGGAGGAGATGTATGAGGGCAGCAGACCAAGAAGTGATTTAAAGATGAAAATGTACCAGTGGAAGAGTCTGCGTGAGGTTAATGATGTCCAGTTAACCAGTGAATACAGGGTGCAGTGGTGGGTACGATAATCACAGCCAGTTATGAATCTTAGAGCACCGTGATAGACCACATCCAACATCCGCAGGGTGCTTGTAGGAGCATTCATGTAGAGAAATACATGTAGAGTATGGGAATTGCGCCCCCGCACATTAATCTGTGAAGAATTTTATCACGCCTGTCACAGGCCAATGAGACTCCTGCGTCACCAGGGGCTCCGCCCCCCTGGTATAAAGGACGCAGTACGTCTCATGTCCGCCATCTGCAAGCACTTCGCCGAGCTTAAACCATTGGAGGGGCCAACTTGTGTTGCACCTTGTTCCCTCCTTCAGGGAACATTGGTTATGGTGCATAACCTCCAGTTCCCTTTCAGTCAGTCACTGCGGTGCAACACATTTAGTAAGGGAACTTATGCTGTGATCACACCGAACAGCTTTTCAGCAGCAGGAGCGTCCAGTTTACATGTAAAGTCAATGGGGGACGCGCTTCCAGCCACGTCTTGGCGTCGGGCGTCACGTCGCGTGCGTGTTGAGCGTGCTGGAAAGCGTTTTCCGTGCACGTGAACCGGCTTCAGCCTCCAAACCGCGCATTCAACATGCTGAAGATTTCGCGGTTCAAACTTTCAAACGCCGCTCAACTCTCCCTGATTGGTTGGTGTGTCAACCAATCAGGGAGAGTCGGGGGGAGAAGAGAGGGGGAGAAGAGAGGAGGAGAAGAGAGGGGGAGAGTCCCTATGTGACGCGGAAACGAGGGGGCGCGCGCACTATGTGACGTATTGTTTGTGGGACACAGAAAAGACCCGCGAGGTCGTGTACTATGGAAGAGAAACTCATTGTAGCTGTGTGTTCGCGACAAGTCCTTCACGACCAGTCAAGTCTGCTCCACAGAGACGGAAATAAAAAGCTCCTCGCCTGGCGGAGTGCGCAGGACTCTGTGCGCAGGACTCTGTATACCGGTAAGCTCCTCCCACACACCCCGCAGCAGTTTCGCATTCTGGCTTTCTGGTCCAAGTAGGTCCCGACACCAAGTGCGTCCACTTGCGTGAGTGACGAGCTTTTTGGAGGTTGAAACGCTGTTCGGTGTGACCACACCATTACCCTCACGCCCCAGAAATGCATGTGCAGAACTTTGGCCTAAAGCTGACAAACAGAAGCACGTTCAACTCTCTTGTGCAACGAGCACCGCCTGCGTGATGTCACTCGTTGTGACATCCAGGCTGGGTGTTTTGTGAACGTGTTAGGAGATGCCCAGTTCGCTGCAGAGCAGATGTCTGCCACTGGAACACCTCTAAACAGTGCCCATGAGGTAGCCAACCCTCTTGTTGAGTGAGAATATACCCCACTGGGGGCCTGCTGGCCCTTACTGCTGTATGCTCTAGAGATGGCCTCTGTAACCAAGTGTGAGAGGCGTTGTTTAGATAAAGCTTTACCTGCAGCAGGTTTAGCGAAGCACACAAACAGCTGATTCATCTTGCGCCAACTTGCCGTTCTGTCCATGTAAATGTGTAATGCACGCACAGGGCAGAGCGAGCTCATGCGTTTCTGCTCCACGGTCAGAACTGGAGGTGGAGGAAAAGCTGACAGTTCAAAGCCAAGGCTCTTGTAAGCTAAAGATGGAACTTTAGGCACGTACGCCAGATTAGGGCGTAATGTTACTTTAGAGCCAGCCTGAGCAAACTGAGTAAACAGGGGGTGAACTGAGAGAGCGTGGAGATCACCCATGCATTTTGCAGAACACAGAGCTAAAAGGAGAGCTGTTTTATAAGACTAAATCCATTTTAACATTCTGTAATGGTTCTAATGGGGGGTCACAGAGGGCATCCAGGACCAGTGTCAGGTCCCGCTGCGGTGCTAAAACTCTGCATGGAGGCCTCTTTCTCAGCACTCCTTTCATGAACCGGATCACAAGGGGATGGGCGCCCGGTGACCTTTCTCCCCATCCTTTGTGACAAGCTGAAATAGCGGACAGGAAGACTTTAATTGTGGAAAAGGAGCGACCTTTTTCTAACAATTTTTTGCAGAAAATTAAGAACCTGTGTTATGTCACTGGAATATGAAATGATATTCCTCTCCTGACACCAGGCCTCGAACATACGCCATTTCAGAGCATAAAGTGTTTGTGTTGACTCTGCTCGTGCGTACTGTATAGGCTCTGTGCACAAGCGTCGTGAATCACTTCCGCATTGACAGGAAATATGCATTCCAGCTTCCGGTCTAATCCCCGTTCTCAGTGGAAATGGTGATGTCTGAATGTTTACAAGAGCTGCCCAAGATAAGTATCAGCGATGTTCATCGTTTCGTTGATGCCTGGTCCCCTGCTCTGACAAGCAAACGCAACAAGGGATTTAAATTGTATATCTCAAGTTTCCTGCACAACTACGAGGGTAAGTAACGTTAGTTTGGTCGTTGTGTTGTTGCTACCTGTTAGCGGCTAACGTTAGCCTATTAGCAACGCAATCTTTTTTTTAATACTCACGTTATAGAAACGGCTTTTCCACACTTAAACAAACGGCTCATATTTTGTGATCATTCTACTAACATTCTGCTCTTCTCAGTTTCATGCAAAAATCAGGACACAGGTGAAGTCGTTGTCAGGGTTCTGTGTCAGGTCATGAAGAAAGCTGAAAAACCTCACAGTTTAAGTGTAGGGTGAAGCTAGGATTGTTCAGATTACAGTTTTAAGATTGTTGGTTCAGTAACCCCACGTTCCTATTATTAATGGGGAGTTAGCTAAGATGGTAATTAATTATTAAAAATAGGATGGAATTGGCTACACTTTACGAATATGTAAACAGTTGAGTTTGGTCTTGCTTGTCCCCAGTGGGTTATTTGGTGCATGCGTTGTTCTTCTTTTATGGTTGTTATGTGTTGCTTTTAACCCGGTGTTAATTTGGTAATTCATGCATATTAGTTTTACTTAAATCTAAACAATACACTCACAGTCCTTCTTCTTCTTCTGAAGGCTAGAAGTTACTCTCTGGTTTAAGGGGAGTGAACATTTGTGCTCAAAACTGTTTTCAGTTTATTAAAAAAATTACAAACCTTCAAATCATGTATAATTTTCTTTCCACTTTACAAATGTGAGCCACTTTGTGGATCTTTAAAGGGGACCACACATGCAAAATTCACTTTTTAATGTTTTTTTACTAAACTTTGGGTATTTACTTCATAAAAAAACAGTCCTTGTGCCAAAAAAATGCACCCAGTGGTTTATTTACTCTAAGTAGATTTATTTGTCTGTGATTAAAAACGCTCCGTTTCACACTTCCTGCGGTTTGTGATGTCACAAACCGTAGCCAATCACCTCAAACCTGAGTCCAGCCCCTCACCTAGCAACCCCTGGTGATGCTCCACCCACTTGAGTATAAAAGATGTCACGGTTGCCTAGCGGTTTAGGAGCTGACCTGGCGGTCATTTATTCATTTATTTAGCCCATGGGGGGCTAGGGGTTTGCCCTGCTCCAGCCATGCAGCACATCTCGAGTAAAACCAGAATGTTTTATTACCTTGTTTGAATGAACTCTGTCTCGTTAAAACTGTGCACACACACTCTAGCGGTTTGGACTTGTTTCTTATATGATGAAGGACAACTGTTGCACAACTGTCAGTTTGGTTGAGCGGTTACGACACTTGACCGCCACGCAGGAGAGCGGAGATCGCGTCCCGTCAATGGCATCTTTTTTTTCCCCCCTTTTTTTTAAAGCCTTTTGTTTCGGAGAAATCGGGGTGAGACTAGACATATACATCGACATAATAATACTTTATAATTGTTATTTTTACGTTTTAGTTCAATTTTTAGTGTAATATCGCTCCCAACGCGAAGCCGGCAGAAAACTGTGCACACACACACTCTCTTCGCGTAATGAGTAATAAAAAAGAGCCATCAAGCACCACTGATCGATATATTTTCAGATTAGCAACTTATTTATTTTAAGAATACCTTTCACTTCATCAAAATCTAATCAAAACTTCAGCGTTCTAAATGTAGGTGGTTGTGATTATTTCTTATACAATGAAAGTCCGTCTTTGCACAACTGCACGGTTGGCCCAGAGGTAATGAACTGGACTCGTCATCCGAAGGACACAGGTTCGCGTCACGGTCGCGGATTTCCTTTTTTTTTTTTTAAGCCTTTTGTTTTGCAGACCGCCGGCGAAGACACCATCTGCGTGCGGGAGTTGTTGGGACTGGAGCTACTGACTTTTGACGTCCGGGGGTCCGGTCAAAAGTTGCCTCATGCGGATAAATTAACTGGAGACATTCTGTGAACTTTGTGTGTGGACTGAAGCACGCTCCAACAAGCGCCGCATGCAACGAGCGGAGCACACCGCCCGCTCGGAGAGGAAAAGCTATCATTAGCCTCGGAGCTAATGCTAAAAAAAGGAGCTGCAAATGGCGGCGCGCGCAGAGGGCTTTGGTAAGTTATCTTAAGCTACTAGCACTAACAGTAAGTCAAATGAGTAATAAAAAAGAGCTAATTTTAAAATAACAACATACTGTATTAGAGATACTGGCTGTTGCAGAGGGCGTAGTTAATGTAAATAGGTCTTTGTAGGGCGTGGCTTTCAGACCTCATTATTCATAAACCGGTCGTTTAGAACGGAAGTGAAATTTGGCAGAATTAGAAAGGGGATATTTTTTAATCTAAGCATTATTTTGTGTATAAAATTGACTGAAAATGGTCTGGATAGCCCACAGATAAACCACAAAAAATTATATATCCTACATTTGGTCCCCTTTAACATAAAATTTCAAAGAAAGATATTTATGATCTTAGTTGTACAGTGTCAACATTTGGAAACTGTTTTCACAGTTATAAATGTGGAGAGTGACCGTCTCTATTTTTTATTTTTTTTAATGTGTTTTATCCATCCATCCATCCATTTTCTTCCGCTTATCCGGGGTCGGGTCGCGGGGGTAGCAACCTTAGTAGGGAGGCCCAGCCCACAAAGAAAGATATTTATGATCTTAGTTGTACAGTGTCAACATTTGGAAACTGTTTTCACAGTTATAAATGTGGAGAGTGACCGTCTCTATTTTTTATTTTTTTTAATGTGTTTTATCCATCCATCCATCCATTTTCTTCCGCTTATCCGGGGTCGGGTCGCGGGGGTAGCAACCTTAGTAGGGAGGCCCAGCCCACAAAGAAAGATATTTATGATCTTAGTTGTACAGTGTCAACATTTGGAAACTGTTTTCACAGTTATAAATGTGGAGAGTGACAGTCTCTATTTTTTATTTTTTATTTTTTTTAATGTGTTTTATCCATCCATCCATTTTCGTCCGCTTATCCGGGGTCGGGTCGCGGGGGTAGCAACCTAAGTAGGGAGGCCCAGACTTCCCTCTCCCCAGCCACATGGAGCAGCTCCTCTGGGGGAATCCCAAGGCGTTCCCAGGCCAGCCGAGAAACATAGTCCCTCCAGCGTGTCCTGGGTCTTCCTCTGGGTCTCCTCCCGGTGGGACATGCCCGGAACACCTCACCAGGGAGGCGTCCAGGAGGCATCCTAACCAGATGCCCGAGCCACCTCAACTGGCTCCTCTCGATGTGGAGAAGCAGCGGCTCTACTCCGAGTCCCTCCCGGATGACTGAGCTTCTCACCCTATCTCTAAGGGAGAGTCCAGACACCCTGCGGAGAAAACTCATTTCAGCCGCTTGTATCCGAGATCTCGTTCTTTCGGTCACAACCCAAAGCTCATGACCATAGATGAGGGTGGGAACGTAGATTGATCGGTAAATTGAGAGCTTTGCCTTTTGACTCAGCTCTCTCTTCACCACGACAGACCGGTACAGCGCCCGCTTCACTGCGGACGCTGCACCTATCCGCCTATCGATCTCACGCTCCAGTTTTCCCTCATTCGTGAACAAGACCCCGAGATACTTAAACTCCTCCACTTGGGGCAGGACCTCCTCCCCGACCCGGAGAGGGCATGCTACCCTTTTCCGGCTCAAGACCATGGCCTCGGATTTGGAGGAACTGATCCTCATCCCGGCCGTATCACACTCGGCTGCAAACCGCTCCAGCGAAAGCTGTAGATCACGATCTGATGAAGCCAATAGGACCACATCATCTGCAAAAAACAGAGAAGCGATTCTAAGGCCACCAAAACGGATCCTCTCAACACCTTGGCTGCGCCTAGAAATTCTGTCCATAAAAGTTATGAACAGAATCGGTGACAAAGGGCAACCTTGGCGGAGTCCAACTCTCACTGGAAACGAGCCTGACTTACTGCCGGCAATGCGGACCAAGCTCTGACACCGGTCGTACAGGGACCTAACAGCCCATATCAATGGGCCTGGTACCCCATACTCCCGGAGTACCCCCCACAGAACCCCCCGAGGGACGCGGTCGAATGCCTTCTCCAAGTCCACAAAGCACATGTAAACTGGTTGGGCAAACTCCCACGCACCCTCCAGGACCCTGCTGAGGGTGTAGAGCTGGTCCAGTGTTCCACGACCAGCACGAAAACCACACTGCTCCTCCTGAATCCGAGGTTCGACTATCCGACGGACCCTCCTCTCCAGAACCCCTGAATAGACCTTACCAGGGAGGCTTAAGAGTGTGATCCCCCTATAGTTGGAACACACCCTACGGTCCCCCTTTTTGAATAGGGGAACCACCACCCCAGTCTGCCAATCCAAGGGAACTGCCCCCGATGTCCACGCGATATTGCAGAGTCGCGTAAGCCAACACAACCCCACAACATCCAGAGCCCTAAGGAACTCAGGGCGAATCTCATCCACCCCCGGAGCCCTGCCACCGCGGAGCTTTTTAACCACCTCGGTGACCTCAGCTCCAGAGATTGGAGAGCCCGACCCAAAGTCCCCAGGCTCCGCTTCCTCAGTG
>JBBPBX010017688.1:34483-46525 GCA_038048925.1 Garcialebias charrua | reverse complement strand
CCTCCAAGCTCCAGCTGCAAAGTTAGAGGTGAGGCACTGAATGAACTATATCTGCACATCAGTGAGCAGCAAACAGCCACCCTGATGCTTTCCTCATCATGGCTGGTGATTTCAACCAAGTAGATTTAAAGAGTGTATTTCCAAAAACATACAGAAACATAAACTTTGCAACAAGAGGAAACAACACACTGGACCAAGTTTACACCACCATGAAAAATGCCTACAGAGCCCTCCCCCTCCCCCACATTGGTGCTTCTGACCATATCTGTGTTATGCTAAAGCCAGCATACAGGCCACTGGTGAAAGTCACAAAACCAGTCCGCAAGCAGATACGAGTGTGGCCAGAGGGGTCTTCAGAGGCACTCCAGGACTGTTTTGACACCACAGATTGGAGTATGTTCAAAGAAGCTGCTACCACAAACAACAACACATGTCTCCAGGAGTACTCAGACACTGTATGTTCATACATCACCAAGTGCATTGATGATGTAACCAACCTCAAAACCATCACTGTTCGGGCTAATCAGAAGCCATGGCTGACAGCAGAGGTTTACAGACTCCTGAAAGCCAGGAATGCTGCCTTCAAAGCGGGAGATCAGGTGGGCCTGAGGGCAGCCAGAAAGAACCTGGCCCGGGGCATCAGAAAGGCCAAGAAGCAGTATTCCAGGAAAATAGCTCACCGTTTCAAGGACAGCAAGGATACACGCAGTCTGTGGCAGGGAATACAGACCATCACAAACTACAAACCATCCCCCCAGACCTGTGACAGCTCAACCTCTACGCTGAATGAACTGAATGAGTTCTTTGCTCGGTTTGAGGCAAGTAACAGCACACCTGCACATAAACTCCCCCCCTCTCCTGATGGCCAGGTGCTGGCGCTGTCCTCAGACAGCGTAAGGCGATCATTCATCAAGATTAACGCCCGGAAGGCCTCTGGTCCTGACAACATACCTGGTCGTGTGCTGAAGGACTGTGCAGGGGAACTCGCAGCGGTCTTCACGGACATCTTTAACATCTCACTGAGCCAGGCCATCGTCCCCACCTGTTTCAAAGCCACCACCATTATACATACATGTACTTACATACATACATGTACTTCATTGTATGTGTTGCCTGTTGCGTGTTTGTTTGTCCAGCACTTTGGTGGACTTGTTCCTGTTTAAAGTGCTTTATAAATAAAATGGTATGGTATGGTATGGTATTATCCCTGTCCCAAAGAAGGCAACGTCTGCATGCCTCAATGACTATCGCCCAGTAGTACTCACCCCCATCCTGATGAAGTGCTTTCCTCTGATTTTAGCTGGAGAGGACGCTGGCGTGATGTCGCCGCTTCTCCACGCTAAATAGTTATTTTACTGTTGCTATTTTTTGGACATTTTATGGATATTTATCTGGACTCGTTTTGTTCAGTGGTTTTTTAATAAGGATTTTACGGACAGCTTGGCTAGCTCTTCCTAACCGGAATTTGGGCTGTCTACCTCCTGTCAAACTCCAGCACGAACTTACTTCAAGAACTACGTAGCTGCAATTATTGTTCCACTCACCTACTGCCTGTCAACCTCCTGTGTCATCTGGACTGTCCTGGATTTTCTCCTGTGCTCCTCTTCACGATATGCTCAACCAAGTTACATCCCTCTGCTTCTTGGTTGTTTCTTTCGGAGCCGTGGGTCTGCTGTTAGCAGCTAGCTCTGTGCTAGCTTCCCCCGGCTTGGCTGGCACGATGTTGACGTATTCTGCTTCGCAGCTGCTTGGACTTAACAACTGCTCCATTCCTCCCTCTGTTTCCACCATCAAACAACTGGGACTTCTGCGTAGACCTCGTTATATCCACAGAAGCT
Source organism: Garcialebias charrua (assembly GCA_038048925.1). Taxonomy (NCBI): domain Eukaryota; kingdom Metazoa; phylum Chordata; class Actinopteri; order Cyprinodontiformes; family Rivulidae; genus Garcialebias; species Garcialebias charrua. The sequence goes on along the minus strand of JBBPBX010017688.1, from coordinate 44,687 downwards.
CTCGAAAGATATCCATCTACTCTGGACAGCCGCAGGTTGGGTCTATCGCGTGTGTCTCGTCCAAGAGACGTGTCGCACCTCGACGACGTCATCAGAACGCTGCGTCTGTAGTCCCTTGTAGTCCACAGCGCACGAAGTGGCAAGGAAAACGTGGAGTGGACTTCAGTCTGCTGAAACCGGTTCAAAAGGCTTCTACACCAACTGGTATTAAATTAGAACTTTTCAATGTGCAGTCACTATCAAACAAATCATGCCTAATTCACGATCACATTCTGGAGAAGGACTTGGACCTCATGTGTCTTACAGAGACTTGGCATCAGCCAGATGTGTACAGTTCTCTAAATGAGGCCTGTCCGTCTGGTTACAGTTATCTGCAGAGAGCCCGCAGCACTGGCCGCGGTGGTGGTCTGGCTGTAATCTACCGCAATAATTTAAAATTGACACATCTAGCTTCTCAGGACTTTTCCTCTTTTGAAAGTTTGGCCTTCAACTTCAAAGCCCCACTCCTGATGAACGTTATATTGATTTATAGACCTCCCAAACCGCATGTTTCATTTAACTCAGAGATGCATGACCTCCTCACCTTTTTCTGCACCTCCCCTGTGAAAACTATTTTTCTTGGCGATCTAAATATCCACATGGACAATTCCTCTTCCCCGTTGGCAACAGATTTTAAGTCTCTTCTGGACTCTCTTAATCTCACCCAACATGTGGACGTCCCTACGCACAGCAGGGGGCATACTCTGGATTTGGTGATTACAGACACTGTACTCATCAATAACTTATCTGTATATGACCTGGGTGTCTCGGACCACAGTGTCATCTCTCTGGAAGTGCCTTCAACTTCACCTGCTTCAAACCCAAAGCGACCCATCCAGTTCCGGGACTTTAAAAACATTTCCCCTGATGTTCTGTCCGCTGATCTTCACGCCCTGACCGTTGTCAATCATTCATCTGCCAATGACTCCGTTGATTACTACAACCGATCTCTCCAAGAGCTTCTGGACCTACATGCTCCCTTGAAGACAAGACTGGTGTCTTTCTCCCGTTCAGCCCCCTGGTACACTGGTGAGCTCCGCAGGATGAAGGCAACTGGCCGTGCTATCGAGAGACGTCTAAAATCATCTGGTCTCTCGGTACATAAGCAGGCATACAAAGAACATCAGAAAGCATACGCCTATTCTCTTAAAGAAGCACGCTCCAAGTATTACTCCAACATCATCAACACCTGCCCTGGTAACTCTAAACAGCTCTTCTCCACAGTAACTCATCTACTTAATCCCATTAAACAAACTTCTGAGGAATGTGTTCAAAAATGCGACCTGTTCCTTTCATCATTTAAAAACAAAATTGACACCATCAGATCTCAGCTTCACAACCTCCCTGATCTTCGTTTACCATCTACCCGTCTGCATCCTGGGTCCCTGAGCAGCTTTGATGAGGTTGTTCAGAGTGAGGTGGAGTCCATCATAAAGAAAATGAAGCCTTCATCCTGCGCCCTGGATCCCTTCCCCTCATCTCTCATAAAATCCAATCACTCTGCAATAAGCCCATTAATCACTCAAATAATAAATCAGTCTCTACAATCTGGTCATGTTCCACTGCCTCTAAAAACTGCCATCATTAGGCCTCTTCTGAAAAAATCTAACTTGGATCCCGACATTTTTTCTAATTACCGCCCAATTTCCCACCTCCCGTTTCTGTCCAAAGTGCTGGAAAAAGCAGTTGCTGCTCAGCTGCAGGACCACCTACAGCAACACTCTCTGTACGAGAAGTTTCAATCTGGATTCAGAGCAGCTCACAGTACTGAGACTGCATTACTGAGAGTTACAAATGATATCCTCATGGCTGCTGACACTGGCTCTCCCTCCGTCCTTGTCCTCCTTGACCTCACTGCAGCCTTCGACACTGTGGACCATAATATTCTCCTCCACCGTCTTCATGTGGAGGTCGGTCTCTGTGACACTGTCCTGGACTGGTTCAAATCTTTCCTCTCCGATAGGCTGGAATGCGTTAGTCTTGGCAATGCCACTTCCCAGACAGTCGGTGTCTCCTGTGGTGTCCCTCAAGGGTCAGTTCTGGGGCCCCTGCTGTTTTCCCTTTACATGCTGCCTTTAGGTCAAATTATTAATCAGTTCAACATTTCTTTTCACTGCTATGCCGACGACACACAGCTTTACATCAGGACTGGATCATCCTCATCATCCCCATCTCCATCTTCACTCACTGCCCTCTCTGCCTGCCTGGAGGAAATAAGGGCATGGATGAATCAGAACTTTCTTCAATTAAACTGCTCCAAGACTGAGGCCATAATGATTGGCACCCCTCACCAGATACAAACATCAACTTTAACAACAATCTCCTTCTCTGGTCAAGACATCCCCCTCTCCACCTCTGTTACAAATCTTGGAATAAAAATGGACTCTCATCTTACATTTGAAACTCACATTAAGCATCTGTTTAAAACTTGCTTCTTCCATCTTCGAAACATCTCCAGACTTCGCCCATCTCTGACTTTTTCCGATGCTGAGAAACTCGTCCATGCCTTTGTCTCCTCCAGGCTCGACTACTGCAACTCCCTGTTTATTGGAATCCCTGGCAAAAACCTTCAGAAACTTCAATATATTCAAAACAGTGCAGCAAGGATTTTATTGAGAGCTCGTAAATTTGAACATATTACACCCATTCTCCATAACCTCCATTGGCTTCCTGTCACCTACAGAATTCAATACAAAACTGCTCTCATTACACATCAATGCTTACATGGAACTTCACCTGACTATCTAAAGGACATTCTTGCACCATATTCATCCACCCGGTCTCTACGATCACAGAACAGTAATCTACTTCACATTCCACGAACCAAATTAAGGACCATGGGAGACAGGGCATTCTGTGTGGCTGCCCCCCGCCTATGGAACTCCCTTCCTGACTGCCTGAGAGCTCCACAGTCACTGGTTGACTTTAAAAGCGGTTTAAAGACTTTTCTTTTTAAGCAAGCCTATTCTGCCCCCGCATGATTTTATCTTTGATCTTGGTTGATAGTATTATAGATTTTACTTGATTTTATCACTTGTTTTATTTTATTTATTTATTTATTTTTTTAAGCAGGCCTATTCTGCCTCCACATGATTCTGTTTTTAATCTTAGTTAATACCATTATTGATTTTATTTGATTTTATCACTTGTTTTTATTGTTGTAGCACTTTGAGATTTTTATTAATGAAAAGTGCGGTATAAATTGAATTTATTATTATTATTATTATTATTATTATTTTGAACGGCTAGTCATGAAAAGCATCACATCTGTCCTCCCTGCCTCCCTGGATCCCTTCCAATTTGCATACCGACCTAATCGCTCAACCGACGATGCCATCTCCTCTGCCCTCCACACAGCTCTCACACATCTGGACACGAAGGACTCTTATGTTAGAATGCTGTTCATCGACTTCAGCTCGGCATTCAACACCATCATCCCCCAACAGCTCATCCTTAAACTGGACAGTCTGGGGCTGAACACCTCAATGTGTAACTGGCTGCTAGACTTCCTGACCGGGAGACCACAGACAGTACGGGTCGGGAGTAACACATCTAGCACCATCACATTGAACACAGGGGCCCCACAAGGATGTGTGCTGAGCCCCCTTCTATTCACCCTGCTAACACACGACTGCACACCATCATACAGCTCCAACCACTTCATCAAGTTTGCGGACGACACAACAGTGGTGGGTCTCATCAGCAACAACGATGAGACGGACTACAGGAACGAGGTGAGCCGCCTGGCCTTGTGGTGCGGACACAACAATCTCACTCTCAACGTGGAGAAGACAAAGGAGATTGTTGTGGACTTCAGGAAGAGGGATGCCCAACATGCCCCTCTGACCATCAACAGCACCGCAGTGGAGAGAGTAGACAGCACCAAGTTCCTGGGAGTGCACGTCTCAGAAGACCTGTCCTGGAGCAGGAACATTGCATCACTGCACCATAGTTATGCACCATAACTCATGTTCCCTGAGGAAGGGAACGATGTGCACCACGATTGCTATGGGAATCAGCGCCTCCGCGCGGTGACCTGAAGTAATACACTCACGCCTTTACGGCATGGGCGTCAGCGTCGCGCCAGAGGCCCCGCCCTCTGGACATTTAAGCGGCTGACGCCCGTCCATCTTTCTCTAATAAATGCACTTCACCGAGCATTCAGCATTGAAAGGGCCAGATGTGTTGCACCTCGTTCCCTTCCTCAGGGAACATGAGTTATGGTGCATAACTTTCAGTTCCCTTTTGGTCGGTCTCTCGGTGCAACACGATTGCTATGGGAACGTAATCCATTCACACCCTTGAAATGCTCAGCAAAATGCATGAGAGAACATCTGCCTTAATACGGCAGGCATTTCCCAGCCGCTCTCCACAAGTTATGTAGAGAGCACAACCTGAGAAGAAAAATGCCACATGTAGAAATATCGTCCTGATGTTACCACTGGACACATAGATGAAAACACCAGCTAGAGACAGCATAAGCGTCTTCTGCTAGTGGGATTACTCCACATCTCCTTTTTCTCTGGAAATCTTGAGAAGCAGGAGGAAAAGAGCAAGGGACCCATTACGCCACTGGCAACCAGATGGCAATGGAGAGGTAAAAAAAACCAGTTCAAGCACAGGGTAACCTTCCAAGTCCCCAGGGGAAAAATGTTATGTATAAGAGGCACGCATGAGTCCCTCATCTGCTTCATGAGCAGACAACTACTAGGACTGTCCAAGAGGCCCATCCTGATGTTTGAGAACTGTCAGAAGAGAGGGGAACCCTTCCACTGAAGCAACTCCCAAGTAAACATAAACACCAAGGGTGTCCCTTGTGTATGTTGTTGTTGTTGCTAAGAAGGCAACTGCCATGGTATCCCTGAACTTTGAGAAGTAGAGGTCACATTGTGAACTGGTTCCGCATGGGAACAAGTCCACCGAGGTTCTTTTAACCCGTGACCAGACCTGATCCACAAGTCGTGGGTTCAGTCTTCATTCTGATTCCAAAAGAGGCCCTCTTGAGAGGGTATTCGCTCCGTAACTCAGTTCACTCTGAACTTGAGTCGTCCTGAGCGACAATAATCCTGGAACGCACCGTGTAAGCATCCTCTGTGTCAGGCTGAGGAGGGCTTGGGATCTCATCCCCCTTCCCCAGTCAATGAATGACACTGTGGTTTTGTTATCTGATTACACCAGGACGTGCTGTCCCGCGATCAGACCTTTACCAAAGAAGTATCTTGCTGACAGGAATACGGCCAACAACTCCAGGAAGTTGATGTACAATCTACTTCCTGATCATTCCAGAGGCCTCGGGCATTCTGATTTCTGCAGACTGCCTCCTCATCCTGTTTCCAGGGTGTCCGTCGTGATAATCACATGGGATGACACCTTACCTTACGGGACCCCTTCCGTGAACACGGACAGGTCCCCCCAGGTTCCGGGGCCCTCAGGCACTTTGAGATGATTCTAAACTTTTTTCTGCTCACCCAGACGGGGGCAGGTTATATTTGTTGGTTTAGCCATGCATGCCGGACCCGCATCCTCACCAATGCGTGTGGCACACAGGGTATGGTTTCCGCCAAGAGGCCTAAAGAGGCGTTGGCATGCTTACAAGGGAATCCGTTGATTCAGTTTAAACTTTTGCCAGGCAACGGCGAATCGAGGAAGCACGTTCCTCCGAGAGCCATGCCCTGTACCGGATGGTGTAGACCTGCACTCTCAGAAATACGGTAATCCGTGACGGGGTCGGGTCACTCCTTTTGTGGGTTTATGAAAAATCCGAGAGACTCCAGATGAGAGATCACCCAGGAGTGTGACTGGGCCTGCTCCCGACCAAAGAACAGGAGGTAATCCAGGTAGTTCATAATCCTGACTCCTTGATTCCTAAGAGGGGTCAGGGTTTGCATCCAGACATTTAGTAAATGCATGAGGAGCAGTCTTCAAACCGAAGGGTAAGACTTTGTATTTATAAGCTTTCCCTTTGAAGGCAAAACCGGAAGAATTTCCTGTGCCTTCCAGACGCCCACATGGAAGCAGGCGTCTCTCAAATCCATTGTACATGCATAGTCTCCAGGTCTCACGGACCGGAGGACCTGCCACAATGTTCAACATTTTGTAAAAATTCTTGTTATCCTGCCCAGAGTCCTGAGATCCAGGGTCGGTCTCAGGTATTCATCTCCTCTTTGGGCACCAGGAAGAACTTGAGCCCGCAACGCATCCCCTGGGAGGGATGTCTAGCAGCTTCTTGCATCATTTGAGTGCGGACGTGGTGGCCTTCGACCCCTCCCACGTACTCTGGAGCAGGCTGGTCTGCCCAGCAGAAGACATCACGAGATCTGACTGTCTCAGGCAAAACTCGTATGTCCCACTGCGGTTCGTAGTTTGGCCTAGTAGGTCGTGTTCCACCGAGTGGTGAGTTAAGAGCCAGGGCAGTCTGTGCTCTGGAACTTTCATTCTTGTATATGCATGAAACAGCTTGTTTGTTTTTCATTACACATACAGTAGACGAGTTATTGTTTAGTGCGCACGCACATATACTCAGCTCCTTGTAGTATTTTACAAGTGAAGTCTGGGCTCAAAAGGTCAGGTTCCCGAGCTGCGTGAGCGGGCAAACCTGAGGCCCTGTTCCCATTTTTGGACCAGGACACATTTAGTAGTCTGAGATTTTATTGTTTAGGACGCACACACACGCCACCAGCAGGGCCGGATTTAGGAGGATGGGGGCCCCTGGGCAAGAGTCATCTTGGGGCCCATATATATATACCGGAGTGTGTGTGTGTATATGTATATATATATATATATTATATATATGTATATATATATATATATATATTATATATTATATATATATATATATATATATATATATATATATATATATATGTTTGTTTGTTTTGCTTTGGTTCAGATGATGAGCAGAAAATGACTGAATAGTAAGTTTTCACAACTTACAACTTTAATATGCCAGTTGTCACAAACTACAAACAACCCTGAACTGGTTAAATACAAAACCACATGTTAGGGTTTGAAACTAGAATATGATGCTTCCATCACAAAATAAAATCACTGAATAGCTATTGTTGCCTGGACTTCAACACAAACTTCCCTGCAACACGCTTGCAGCAACTTCATTTTTTCTCTTCCCTTGTTTCTTCACCTGGTTTGGGGGGCCCCAGCTCCATTTCTTCTACAGCCGCCCCTGCTTTCTCCTACACCAGCTCCTTTGCCTCCGTTCCTGCACTTTTTATTTCTCCATTCACCTCCACCTCCACTTTCTCTTCCTTATCACCAGCGGTGGGTGGGGGTTCTCTTCCCTTGTTTCTTCACCTGGTTTGGGGGGCCCCAGCTCCATTTCTTCTACAGCCGCCCCTGCTTTCTCCTACACCAGCTCCTTTGCCTCCGTTCCTGCACTTTTTATTTCTCCATTCACCTCCACCTCCACTTTCTCTTCCTTATCACCAGCGGTGGGTGGGGGACCGGCTGCGCGCACCCCCCTCCCCCGCCGGCAGCGGGAGGGGACCGGCCGCACACACCCCCTCCCTCCCCCGCCGGCAGCGGGAGGGGACCGGCCGCACACACCCCCCCTCCCCCGCCGGCAGCGGGAGGGGACCGGCCGCACACACCCCCTCCCTCCCCCGCCGGCAGCGGGAGGGGACCGGCCGCGCTGAAGCGAATAAAAGATAAAATCATCCAGTTTTACATGAAACCTAACAAGAACAGTTTTCTCCTTTGTGAGACAACGTGTTTGAGACTATCCGTTCACAAAAAAAAAACTTAGGGAGCGGGTCCGGAGGCTCTGGGGGCCCCTAAAATTCCGGGGCCCCGGGCTCAAGCCCCTCAAAGCCCCTGCATAAATCCGGGCGTGGCCACCAGTTCCTTTTAGCATTTAACAAGTGAAGTCTGGGCTCGAAAGGCCAGGTTCCCGTACAACGTGAGCGGGCAAACGTGGGGCCCTGTCTCCATTTTGGGACCAGGACACATTCAGTAGTCTTGAGATTTTATTGTCGTGTGTGGATGGCAATTTTTCCTTATTACACAAGGGTCTGAGTGTTCTTGTGTGTTTAGACGTTCCGAACCAGCTAGTCTGTGTTCCTTAAAAACACAGAAACTGGTGGTAAAAACTAGGCATTTACTCTCCTTCTGTGAGTGAGAGCGCCTGTAATGGTGCAGGGGCATCTTCTTTCTTCTTCTTTTGCTGGTGGCCCCTTGCAGCTCCTGTAGCTTTTCTGCCTGGTGGGCCTGCGATACCGAGGCCACTTGTCCTTGTCCATCCCGCCAGGGCCCCTCGGGCCCTGAGATGGTTTAACGTCAGAGAGTCATCCATAGCCTCATGGGTGGATAAGCTCTCAACGTCATCGATGTTGCAAGGAAAATAAACTACCAGGTGTTACGATCCAGCGTGGTGTGGGAGGGGTGAGTCCAGTGGTGCAGACGGACACTCAGAGACACGAGTAGTAAAAAGTCAAAAATACTTTAATAACAAAACTCAAAAGCTCAACTGTGGCTGTATTACAAAACTCAAACTTGACGAGGTGTACTCACAAAAACCAAAGAGCTCCAAAGACACTGCACACCAGGGAGGAAGATGAATGACCCGAGAAAGACATGCACACAAATGCAAACTTATATACACAGCCTAATTACCTAAATCATACACACCTGAGACAACACAAACAAACCAGAGAGACAAGAACACATGCAAGGAAGGTGATGGGCAAGGAAGGAGACGACCACCAGAGGGAGCCACTCTTACAGTACCTCCCCCTCAAAGACGTCCCCAGGCGTCCCCAAGGAACACCCCCAACAACCAGGGCGGGAACGAAGGAAAACATAGGGACAGGGGAACAGGACAAGGGACAAAAAGCTAAACACAAAGCCAAACTTCCAAAAACCAGAACTAAACAAAGACTAAAACCAGAAAACTAACAAGCGTCAAAACGTTATCAAATGTAGAAACGTCATCGGACGTAGTGACGTCATCGACGTGGAGACCCTCCATCGAAACGGCGTCAGAGAAGCGAGGACCCTCTGCAACAGAGACTTCACTGGTGCGAGGACCCTCCGAAGACAGTAGAGGCGTCACCTGGCGCGGGAAACCCCTGCAGACGTCGAGGCTCTAGCGGCGCGAGGACCCTCCGAAGAAAGTAGAGGCTCATCAGCGCAGGAACCCCCAGCAGACATCGAGGCATCAGTAGCATGAGCACCCACGAAGTATGGGTGTCACCGACGTGGGGACCCTCCGAAGAAAGTAGAGGCTTCACCGGCGCGGGGACCCCGTGAAGGCGTAGAGGCGTCAGCGGCGTAGGACCTCTGCAGACGTCGAAACCTCAGCGGCGCGCTCCGGGACCAGACGGCGAGGAAAAAACAGAACGGGCAGGTGAGAAAAATAAAGTCTGAACTGGGTGTGATCCTTCTACTGAATGAAACAGAGACTGCAGGAGGTTGAGAAACTACGGCAGGCATGAAAGCGGCCGCAAGGGCTGCAGTTGCAGGGACCACGTCTATGACGGCTGCTCCCTTCGAGCGGAAACCGTCATCCTCTGTCTCTGGAAAGGTCCACCCGTTGGACTCACTGTTTTGGTCGGGTCATCATGTTACGATCCAGCGTGGTGTGGGAGGGGTGAGTCCAGTGGTGCAGACGGACACTCAGAGCCACAAGTAGTAAAAAGTCAAAAATACTTTAATAACAAAACTCAAAAGCTCAACTGTGGCTGTAATACAAAACTCAAACTTGACGAGGTGTTCTCACAAAAACCAAGGAGCTGCAAAGACACGACACACCAGGCAGGAAGATGAATGACCCGACAAAGACATGCATACAAATGCAAACTTATATACACAGCCTAATTACCTAAATCATACACACCTGAGACGACACAAACAAACCAGAGAGACAAGAACACATGCAAGGAAGGTGATGGGCAAGGAAGCAGACGATCACCAGAGGGAGCCACTCTTACAGGCTCCGGCTCGGGCTTGTAGCTGCTCCAGGCGGGTTCGGTCCAAAACCTGCCAACTCTGTAGACTGCCGCTTCCCTCTGAGCCGACATCTTCTGCCTCTGGGCAAGTTACCTGTCCGTGGGACTCAAAATTAGGGATGGGAATTGATAAGAAATTATCAATATCAATGCCGTTATCGATGTCCTTTATCGATTCAATTCATTATCAATTCTGTTATCAATTC
>JBBPBX010017688.1:17811-31258 GCA_038048925.1 Garcialebias charrua | reverse complement strand
AGGTGTTTTAAACCCTTTCCACACTCTTGCAATATTCTAAACAATGGCCCTCATGCACGAAAATGTTCGTATTCTTATCCTAAATTTCTCCTACTTTTGTTCGTACGAAGTGTTCGTACGAACATGCCACGTCAGATCCAACAAAGGCTTCTATCCACAGGAAACGTGTGTATATGAGCTGTGTAAATAATGATGAATCCCACCTGTTCTATTCACCTGCTCGTGCACGCGGAAGGTTATTTACATAATTCCCACCCCTCAAAACACCATATAAGGCCACGTTTCCTGCCTTCTGACAGCAGGAAGTGTCCATTCATTCAAACACATGAAGTAAAAGGAGGAACTTCACGCGTTCGGAGTTCTGCTCTCAGTGGCGCGGCTATCCCCCCCCCCCGCAAGTGTCGGATGGTCAAATATCTTTAATTTTACTGTGTTACATTATAGTTTCACTTATTCAGAAGAGTGGCACCGCTACCCCCCACCCCCCCCGCAAGTGTCGGATGTGGTTTTGAACAGAAGCATTAAAACGTCTCGAAAGTTAACTTCATATTAATATTGTAGTGCATATCTTTTGTCTCCCGTGGGTCGTCCAGTATCAGAAATCAAGAATAAATGGTTTGATCTGAAAATGGCTTCAAACATCGCCGCAGCACAGACAGGAGTGGTCAAGGAATAGTCTGAGATGGATGGTCAATAAATGCCACGCTGCGCAAGACGCGTGCCAACATGTTTTGCAGCACAAAGCCCCGCATCCTTTCTGTGCGATGTTGGAAACAAAAACCCCTGTTCCTGGACTCAGAGTGCACGTGTGTCGCAGAAAGTGGTCCAGACTGGTGGGTCTGCTGGTCTCACTGGTCTAGACGCCTGCCCCCCCCCACCGCGCTTCTCCTCCATAGCAGCTCGGTTCTTCAGTGCGCGCGGCTCACGGCTCCATCGCCTGCACAACGCGGCGCACGGAGCTGAGGGCGAAGTGATGGAGGCGGAGGAGGGGGGAAGAGGAGGTGGGGGTGGCACACACGCGCAGGTTCCACTCGGCTCGGAACAGATCGGTACTTTGGGCACTTCTTTTTTATGTGTGGCTGACTGAGAGGGGGATGGACGCACGGTGGAGCAGCGCATGAGGACGTGTTGGGTCAGCAGCTTTTCTCATGCGCGCTCCTCCTGGTCATCGCGCAACCACATTCTGCAGGTTATATTTCGAATCAGATATAAAAATCTATTGCTCCGATGGTGTTTGCACAGCAGTCCAGCAATAGCATGAAAATCAGTCTTAATTCGTACTTGTTCTGTGGCGGTGTATGGGGATTTTATGTACCTGGGTGTTAATTTGAGGAGCGGCTTTGATGACCAAGGGGAGCGCACGACTCATGAAGCCTGCGCGACACACCAGACAAATTAAACTTAAAATTATAATTCTAGTTCAAACAGAATAACCTATTGTCAAAAACAATTGTGGTGCGTGACTTTTTTAAACTCAAAATATTTTCTAAATAACGAAATATGTAGTTATTAGTGGAGAAATCCCGTCTGGATGACAGCAGACTGACGCTCCTAAAATATACGACAGGTCCGGACCACTCGTAAATTTTGTTCGTATCTGAAAAAAATCTTAGGATACGAAAACATTGTTGGATGCCACAAATGATCCTAAATCACTCGTACGAACAGTATAAGAACAAATCTGTGCGTACGAACGGTTCGTGCATGAGGGCCAATGTTTCTAAACTCTAAACGCTCGAAAAGATCACAGAATATCATGATTTCAGCTCTCTGCCTCAGCTGCTCTGTGCCACCTGCAAGCGGTCTTGGCCACGCCCACTTCTCTACTCTGCACGGAGATCAGCTGATATGCTGCAGGAGGAAGTTTACCCTGCAGTGTAGGCTGCACAAAGGTGCAGCAGGTGCTAAATAATGTATTTATTTTAAATAAAGATTCCATGCCAATCATGTGGCTCATCCATCCATCAGCCAATTGTGTGTCATGTCCAATCTTACTTTGAAAAACTGCGATATAGTGGGTCCCTGAAAAATAAACCACAAAGTAGCGACGGACTACTGTATCCCTAAAACACCAAGCATCTTCAAACCCTCTCCTTGTTCTACGCAAGTAGAAACAACTCAGTCTAATAAATTAAATGTACGATTTAATAAATAAATAATAAACTAATAAATTAAAATGTCATTATTATAGACATGGTAAAAACCACCCCTGCTAATGTTTATATCTCAGAAAAATGGAAAAATTGTTGACCAACTTGTCAGTATAGATGAAAAATAAGTAAAACAGATAAACCCCATCTTTGTACATTTATCTATGAATAATTGTTACTTGTGTGCTACTTGGCAAATATATACATAATTATTTTATTGATTAATTTAATATGAATGTTACTGCTTTAACAGTTACAATATACTGTATTTGGTTCATTTTGTAGCATTTTCACAATTCAGATATTTTACTGGCACGGTAACAATAAAAGGCAAGTAGCAGCGTAACATGCACAAATCAGGTAGTCACAATGATATCTGACCTTTTTGAAACTGACCTTTCGGTTTTCAGAATATACACATGCTCTACAGGTAATCTAAGAGTCACACGTGTGAATACACGGGTTGGAGCCACAGACAGATTTGTTTAATGAAGTGGAACAGTGATTAAATATATAATATATTTCACAGACTGACTGGCCCTGGAAACTACAATATGTTAGGACAGTAAATGTGCTTTGCAATATCTTTTTTCTATCTCTTGTTCAATTATTCATTAAAGTTAGTTTACCAGTTTTACAGAAAGCACATTAAACACATTCAGTGATGTGCTGCGTGATGTGCTGCATGTATCTGTGTGAAATTATACAAAGCTTGTAGGTCAACCTTTATTGCAGCTCATGAAATTGCACAGTATTGGAACTAGAGAAAGGACCACAAGCTGAAAGTTGAAGGCACAAGAGACCAACCATTAGTCAGCTCACTGCAGTACACTCTTTACATCCTGCCCCTCAGTGTTAACAAATGGGATATTTTCCTGATTAAAATATGTGTATAAATATATACTTGATAGTTTTGTCAAGTGTTTATTTTGTTGCTATATGTTCATGTTTTTTTTTCATTCAACCTTTATACAGGTTAGTCTCATTGAGCCTCGGGACTTATTTACAAGAGAGACCTGATTTAAACAAAGAATGATGACAACAGTGGACAACAACGAGAATAACAGGCAATCATAAAGGATGAATACAAAGTATTAATTTTTTAACAAATGAAAATAAAATGGTAATTAAAAGGATAATTAAAAGGAAAAGTACTGGGAAAAAAAGCTAGATTGTAAGTCGGTGTAGAATACAAAAACAGGAAATTTTTTCTTTATGTTAAATTTCTTTTTATTTCTTTTTTTTGTAGATGGCTTCCCTTCTCACCTTACAGCCATCCTCTTCACACCATTATGATTTTTTTTTTAAATATGATAGAAAGAAAGGAAAGACGGAAAGTAAGTCTACAAAATATAATAAATATGCACAAAGAGAGCACAAGGCAAATACACCCGACCACTGTCTGTAAACCTGCAAAAAACATGACAGAACACAGCAACAAAATACATATGTATAAAGACTTAGAATATCCATGGCTTTGCAGTAGATTTCTATAAATATTTATACTGCATACCTATACCTACATATATATACATACATACATATACATGCATATGTATTGACATACCATATTTTTTGGTGTATAGGTCGCATCTTCCAATTATCAGATTGGAAAAATCCCTAGATAGGTCGCACCGGTGTATAGGTCGCACCTACGTTTAGCTCTGCTGCAAATGTCTGCCACAGGAGCGCACAGCAAGGCTTTTAAGAAGATTAACACTTAAAAACAATTATTTGTTTGATAAAAATTATAGCAAATATGTGTCTGAGCTGAACTTTTCCTTAATAAATGAACGTAATTGTGAAATGAGCTGGATTTAAAAATTTGTTTCACCGAAAGTGATAACAAGCCATATATAGGTCGCACCGTGTATAGGTCGCATGCCTTGAAAAAAAACATAAAAAGGTGAGACCTATACTCCGGAAATACGGTACACATCTACATATCTACATACAATACCTGCATGTGCATCCCTGCATCTATTTGTGTGTGGTTGTGAGCATGCATAAGTGTGTAAGGCTTCTCTAATAGAACATTCAATTGTGACCGTGAAGCATCAGAGATCCGACCCCCAAGACCTGAGGCAGACAAAGGGGAGACCAGAGCCCAAGACCCCAAGAGGGACCCCGAGCACGGAGCCCAGGGCCACCCAAACAGGACGAACCACTCACCCACCCCCCAGATCCGACCATAGGGGAGAACCAAAAGAGCCCCACCAGCGACTACACACAATGACCCCCGGATCAACAACGACATACTCACAGGCCCCCGCCGGAACCCGCCGCACCGATGCAGCCCCAGGCCTAGGCACCAAGGCCCGGGCACTGAGAATGCACACCCCCCAGGCCCAGGCCCAACAGAACCAGGGGACCCGAGCCCCACCAGGCAGCTACCAGGCCGAGCCGACACATCCCCAATGCCCAGCCCCGACACAGAGGAACCCAAGTGCACTGGCAGGCAAGGGCACACCTCACTAGGGGGCCGCATGGTAGGGGCGCAACACCAAGCTGTCCCAGCTGTATCAAAGAGGGGACAGTCTAAGTCCGGGCCTGACAAATAGCCATTCATACACAGATAATCTTCACCATCATTCATACACAGACACAATCACACAGACCCACCCTCATCCTCACCATAACTAACTCAACGACATACAATAACGAGACATTCCATTTATATTCCCAATACGCTTTCTATACCCCCCAGGTCTAAGACATGTACCTGCCCCCTACATGGGACAGCCCACGCCCAAACCCAGGAGGTAGACCCATTCATTCTGGCGCGGAGAGGAGCCGACGTCCAAGACCCGACCCAACCTGCGCCCAGCCGGCAGGACAGGACACCCAAGTCCAAACAGCCCCAGGGAGGGTGCAGTGCCAGCCCCGCCCACGGCAGCCCCCCAGGCCCCCATAGTCCAGGACAACACCCAACGGCCTGCCCTACTACCGAACCCCACCCCCGGAATGGCAGCCAGGGAACCAGGGGGTAGCAAGGGGAAGAAAAATAAAACACAAGACCCTGACACACACACCCCCACACCCAGATGTCCTGTTGATGTTTGTTGTTGTAAAGTGCAATTGAAAAAAGGAAAGAAGAAGGAGCAGAGGCTGGCATAATGCTAGTTTCCCCTCAACCCCAACTTTAATCCAAACCCTTACTGTCTAAATGCATAATTGGAAGTGAACACAGGCACAGGGGGTGAGGGTAGTACTGTAATAAAATGGTAATTAAAAGGATAATTAAAAGGAAAAGTACTGAAAAAAACAGCTAGATTGTAAGTCGGTGTAGAATACAAAAAATAGAAACATTTTTCTTCATGTTAAATTTCAAGTGGACTTGAATAAAAAGTCAAATTGCGCTGGGATTGGCAAAATGACCCTGTCAGTGAGTTGGGAGGGTGCATAGCGGGACTCTGGTATAGAAATACAGCCCCAAGTTCCTAGTGTACTAGGAAATTGTACTGCAGGTCGTAAAGATCAATTCCAATGTTTTGCTCAGATCCAGTTTCTGTTTGTGTGGTTTATATCCATCCATCTATCCATTATCTTCCACTTGTTCTGAAGTTGTGTCGTGGGGGCTGCAGCTTGAGCAGGGAGGTCTAGACATCTCTTTCCACAGCCACCTCTTCCAGCTCTTCTGGGAGGATCCCAAGTTGTTCAAAGGTCAACTGAGAGATATAGTTGCTCCAGCATGTCCTGGGTCTTCCCCGAGGTCTCCTCCCAGTCAGTCATGCCCGAAACACCTCTCTAGGGAGGCACCCAGTGAGCATCCTTATGCCTGCCCCCCCTCAAACTGTGTGGTTTTTCAAATTATAATTTAAATGTGAATGTCATCAGACTCCAGTATGAACAGACAATGGCCTTGAAGCGACCTTCATGCACCGACGAAAACATGGGATTCCACTTAGCATGCTGTGTAAAACATTGTGTGATATGTAGCATCCACACATCACATGATAGCACATACTGTATGTATTGTTAGGCAAAGAGCACTGACAAAATTATTAGTTGTTATCATAATTTCATTAAATTTGTGCTTTCCACTTTCTGGCTACTGTGGCACAGAATTGTACTTCTGGAATGGGAATAACATAGTGAAGATGGGAAAAATTAATTGTTAATCCTAAAACATCACTGCTCATACAATCTGACATCAACGTTGGTACTATATGTTGCTGTAGATTCTTAGTCATCCAGAACATGGCAAAAAAAAAAAAAGATGAACTTAACTTATTTTCATTAGTTAAAACCAAAAGTTCTAAGCTTTGAACTTCGTGACATTGGTATCGATATCATCTATAGTTAGGATTCACAGACCCCTACCTCACTGGTGTAGAAGTCAGATGAACTGCGACATGCACTGGATATATGTATCCAATTTAGTGCGCACGTGGAAATGACCTGGATTTGAAATAAATATATTTGTCACATTCAGACTGTCATAAAAATCCAAAATGTGTTGCATATAGGAAAATAAATTATATTTGGTATACTTTTGCCTGCAGTGTGAACGCAGCCCATGACTCTAAAAAAAAACACAGCAACTCAAAAAACAGACATGAAATCAGTTTTGAACAATAGAAGAAGGCCCATCTGTCCATCTTTTTTTGATACACACAAAAAAACTTTTTATTTTGTATTTATGTATTTATTTAAACTGTTTGTTGGGTCAAATGTGTACTTTGGGTTGAGGTCGAATCTGAAAGGGCTTTTTTCTAAAATCCATCCATCCATCCATCCATCCATTTTCTTCCGCTTATCCGGGGTCGGGTCGCGGGGGTAGCAGCCTAAGTAGGGAGGCCCAGACTTCCCTCTCCCCAGCCACTTGGAGCAGCTCCTCTGGGGGAATCCCAAGGCGTTCCCAGGCCAGCCGAGAAACATAGTCCCTCCAGCGTATCCTGGGTCTTCCTCTGGGTCTCCTCCCGGTGGGACATGCCCGGAACACCTCACCAGGGAGGCGTCCAGGAGGCATCCTAACCAGATGCCCGAGCCACCTCAACTGGCTCCTCTCGATGTGGAGAAGCAGCGGCTCTACTCCGAGTCCCTCCCGGATGACTGAGCTTCTCACCCTATCTCTAAGGGAGAGTCCAGCCACCCTGCGGAGAAAACTCATTTCAGCCGCTTGTATCCGAGATCTTGTTCTTTCGGTCATAACCCAAAGCTCATGACCATAGATGAGGGTGGGAACGTAGATCGATCGGTAAATTGAGAGCTTTGCCTTTTGACTCAGCTCTCTCTTCACCACGACAGACCGGTACAGCGCCCGCTTCACTGCGGACGCTGCACCTATCCGCCTATCGATCTCACGCTCCAGTTTTCCCTCATTCGTGAACAAGATCCCGAGATACTTAAACTCCTCCACTTGGGTAAGGACCTCCTCCCCGACCCGGAGAGGGCACGCTACCCTTTTCCGGCTCAAGACCATGGCCTCGGATTTGGAGGAACTGATCCTCATCCCGGCCGCATCACATTCAGCTGCAAACCGCTCCAGCGAAAGCTGTAGATCACGAGCTGATGAAGCCAATAGGACCACATCATCTGCAAAAAACAGAGAAGCGATTCTAAGGCCACCAAAACGGATCCTCTCAACACCTTGGCTGCGCCTAGAAATTCTGTCCATAAAAGTTATAAACAGAATCGGTGACAAAGGGCAACCTTGGCGGAGTCCAACTCTCACCGGAAACGAGCCTGACTTACTGCCGGCAATGCGGACCAAGCTCTGACACCGGTCGTACAGGGACCTAACAGCCCATATCAAAGGGCCTGGTACCCCATACTCCCGGAGTACCCGCCACAGAACCCCCCGAGGGACGCGGTCGAATGCCTTTTCCAAGTCCACAAAGCACATGTAAACTGGTTGGGCAAACTCCCACGCACCCTCCAGGACCCTGTTGAGGGTGTAGAGCTGGTCTAGTGTTCCACGACCAGGACGAAAACCACACTGCTCCTCCTGAATCCGAGGTTCGACTATCCGACGGACCCTCCTCTCCAGAACCCCTGAATAGACCTTACCAGGGAGGCTTAAGAGTGTGATCCCTCTATAGTTGGAACACACCCTACGGTCCCCCTTTTTGAATAGGGGAACCACCACCCCAGTCTGCCAATCCAAGGGAACTGCCCCCGATGTCCACGCGATATTGCAGAGTCGCGTAAGCCAACACAACCCCACAACATCCAGAGCCCTAAGGAACTCAGGACGAATCTCATCCACCCCCGGAGCCTTGCCACCGCGGAGCTTTTTAACCACCTCGGCGACCTCAGCACCAGAGATTGGAGAGCCCGACCCAAAGTCCCCAGGCTCCGCTTCCTCAGTGGAAGACGTGCCAGTAGGATTGAGGAGGTCTTCGAAGTATTCCGCCCACCGACTCACAACATCCCGAGTTGAGGTCAACAGCACGCCATCCCCACCATAAATGGTGTTGGTCGCGTACCGCTTTCCCCCCCTGAGACGCCGGATGGTGGACCAGAATCGCCTCGAAGCCGTACGGAAGTCATTCTCCATGGCCTCTCCGAACTCCTCCCACGCCCGAGTTTTTGCCTCAGCAACCACCCGAGCCGCATGCCGCTTGGACTGCCGGTACCTATCTGCTGCTTCCGGGGTCCCACAGGCCAAAAAGGCCCAATAGGACTCCTTCTTCAGCTTGACAGCATCCCTCACCGCCGGTGTCCACCACCGGGTTCGAGGGTTGCCACCACGACAGGCACCAACAACCTTGCGGCCACAACTCCGATAAGCTGCCTCGACAATAGAGGCGCGAAACATGGCCCACTCGGGCTCAATGTCCCCCGCCTCCCTCGGAACGTGTTCAAAGCTCTCCCGGAGGTGGGAGTTAAAGCTCCGTCTTACGGGAGACTCTGCCAGACGTTCCCAGCAGACCCTCACAATACGTTTGGGTCTGCCTGCTTCTAAAATATTTTTATGAAATAAAGCATTTATTTCAGAAAAGTATTTTTTTATTATCATAAATAATGGTTAAATTTTTCACCTGAATGAAATAGCTAATGGGCAGATGTGGCTGAGTGGTTAGAGCAGTTGTCCCCCAATGCAAGAGTTGGGGGTTCGATTCTACCATCAGTCACATGCCGAAGTGTCCCTGGGCAAGACACTGAGCCCCTCATTGTCTCTGATGTGTGTCCCATCAGTGTTTGAATGTGATAAAGCTCTGATTGTTCTGTATATAGTTCTAGTAGAGTGTTCTATGAATGGGTAAATGAGGTACAGATTGTGTTGTAAAGAGCTTTGAGTATCTTGACAAGATAGAAAGGCTCTATATAAGTACAGTCCATTCACCCGTCTTTCCAAAACCTTTACATAAAACCTTAAACATAAAGCTGTTTTGTTTTAAAGCACAAAAAATGTATCTGGTCCTGACTGGGTCTTAAAGTCAGATACATGTAACCAAAAAATATAATTCAATACATTACGTCGCCTCCATTGTCATTATTTATGCTTTGAATTTAAGTTAGCTTTTAGATGCTTCTGTGTTATAAATTATTTGCAAATTTTCACTTCCTGACTTTAGTCTTTGCACAGTGTCCTTGAAAAATAATAGTCTTGTCATTGTGAGATATTGGTCAAGGTGCCAAAACCTTGAATCTGGGTTTTCAAAAGTTTTGGTGAGTTCCCTGGTGTCAGTATTTTTGTTTGGTGTGCAGGGCTGGTTTCATGTTTCGGGGTACAGTATATAAAAGTTTTGACATGCCCTGTTTTAAAAGCACAACAATGTTACATCACACCATTACTGTGATTTAAAAAGTTGTTTCTAAATGAGATGTCTGGGAAAATAAAAAGTTTTCTTTAGTCATGTGCAGACTCCCCCTTTCCCTTTGATTGTTGTGAGGTATCAGATATTTATGTATGATTGCCAAAAAAAAAAACTATAATCCCCAAAATATTGTCTCTTTTTTACACAAATCTATTTAGTTATTATTTCCAAAATAATACAATTAAAATGTGTTGCAGATGTTTCATTAGTTATTGTCTATAATATTAATCGGTTCAGTTTGATGTTATCATAATTCTGACCAAGACGTATGTCTGATAAAACTAAAACAGCAAATTGTACACAAACTTCCTTTTTGTTTTTAGCACCCTTTTACTAAATAAATATTTTCAGACAGATTTCTTTTCCTTGAAAGAAGCTGTCTGTTGATAGTGAATCTTGAATCATCAGAGCATAGCTTTCCTCAATTGTATTATTATCTCAAAAGCTTAAATGAATAAAAATACACTAAATGGTGTCTGATTCCTTTCAATTGATTATTTTTATCAAGTGCAGAACATAATACCCCCATTTACCCAACTGCTGTCTGATATTGACTTCTGATGTTTGAAGGATTGGATGTAGATATTTTCAACACAGTGTGCACACACTATTAACAAATGGAGCTGTTGTAAAAACAAAATGTCTTGGAAATAAAAAAGTAGGATTTGTGATCGACCTTTTCATGTGTCCACCTAATAAATCTAATACAGCTGTTGATGCCCTGCAGAGGACTAAGCACGTGTTATTTATTGTAAAACCATGCTGCAATATGTTAGAAACTTCTCAAGGAGTGTTGCAGAAATAGAGAAGTAGCTTCTTCGCTCCTTCTCCAAGCTAGATATTTAAAAAAAAAAATGTAGCTTCATAACTCTTATTCCTTCCCTGTGAAATGGATGGTTGCATTACTGTGTGGAGAGGCATTGCAGTGCACCGTCTTTGAAAAGTACTGTATATATAAATATAAAACCAAAACTCCCTGAAAACAGGAAATGCTGGCTTGAGCTGTTTTCCGTAAGAATGCACATTTATGCTTTGGTATCCCAACAGAATCCATCCTATTGTCTAGAAAAGCCGTCGTTGTAGCATTGGAGCCTAAATGAGGCCAGTAATGGTTCTCTGCTCAGTCCCCAGAGCCTTGCCTGTTTAAAAATCGATTCTCTGCTTGACTAGGGACAGGCTGGGAATAGAGAGAAGTGGAAGAAATTGAGAGGAAAGTGGGTGTAAGAAAGACAGAGCGCTTGAGATCGGCACCAACAGATCTGCACACGTCAGCGTGTCATCAGTAATATGTTGCCATAAATGAAGATAATCTGGCCAAAAATGTTGGAAGCTGAAGACTCATTTTTGAAAACAACCAATCAAAGGAATAATGAAGATGATTTGAACTGTGGTTCTGTCAAAATGTTACGAACAAACAATACCTTACCTTACTAGAGAGTTTTTTTTTTTGAATGACCAAATATTGGAAAATTGGCAATTTAATATGAATACATTGATGAACTAGTGGCTAGTTTGAACGAAGTCAAGGACAAAGCACATTCCTGCTATCTTAAACATTCTCTAATAACTAATAGTTCATCAACTCTTAAATGACAGTAGGTTTAACAGCACATTGTTATTCACAAGAAAATTTGCTTGGTATTTGCGTATACAGAGAGTAGCAGATGCAGCTAGCTGTAGCACGTTAACTGCTTCTTTTGGACCTGTTGTATTTCTTTATCACTTTTGTTTTGTACGTTGTTGCATGCTTAGGTATTTCTTGTTTATTTATTTTTTGTTGCTGTTTGTTTATTTGTTTTTAGCAAGTCAAGACGGTTATTCTCGTCCTGAGCATGTCATTGTGTTGTTGACCTTGCATGTGACAAAATAAACAGCAATAATAAAAGTACAGCCTGGGACACTTCCAGCAGGAATACAGTAATATTATTCTGCTAGAAAAATCATGATATTCAAAACAGACGAGAATTAACTGTTTTATGTGACAGCATTTGCATACACTGCATTTGTACATCAAACTTTTTTTAGACACAGTTCACTTTGGTTTTGACCCTTTTAGAATTAGCTGTTATTTTGCCAACACAGTCAGAATTAAACTTTTTTATAAATCATTCAAAAAACTATCTACAGCAGGTAATATGTCATTTGTTGAATACTTTACACCACCTCATAAGATCCGAACAATCTATTTAGGCTTGACTGCCCTTCCCTTTAAGGTCCAAGTATTTTTTTTTGTTTACACAAAATAAAACTCTCAGAGGTTATTTCAGCTTTAATAGATAAAATGAATCTCATCACTGTTGTGCAAATATCACTGTTAAATTTATTTAAAGCACAATTTTATGCAACCAGACCAACATTCTTTGCACTTTTTCATTATACTTGCCATAAAGAGCTCCGCTCTGTGCATATTTTACACCTGCACATTTACAGTAGCCATTACGTTTAGTTTAGTCTTCCAAATTTATTTAACCGCAGCATGTTTTAGTCTTTCTATTACTGTATGTTACAAACACCAACTGGAGTCTGTATTATGCCATCATACTTGGCCAGTAAACCTCATGTTGCTTTAAATTTAACAAGAAGCGTCTTTAAAAGAAAAAAGAAAAAAAAAAGCTGTCCACTTTAAATTAGTTTAATTGTTTTTTCAAAGTGCAACATCTTGTATCTTGTCTATAGAGAGAAAAGTCTGACAGCAGGCACAACACAGAGAATGCTAACTGTCTGCTAAAAGGCTTCGGTCCTTTTAAAGACAATGAAATCAGTGAATCAAGGAGGAGCCATTAGACGCTGCCTCATTTGTCATTTCAGCTCAAAACAATATCCTGATGCATGAACATGAAACAGAGACAGGGACTTTGTATACTAAAACTTTCCAATCATTCTGACAGAACTTGACAACAGGCAAATCTTTGTGATGGATTACGCATTTAAACTCAGTAAAGCGTTAAAAATTGTTGTCGCTCAAAAATATTGAACTCCAGAGTTTCATAAAACTGTCTTCGAATCTCAAGATGAGCACTGTGCTATGTGAAGAGAAAACACATACAGTAAAAGTAACTCAAGAAGTGAACTTTAAGAATATCCACTCAAAAATAAATGACCCACTTTATTTATGTTACGCAAACACATTAGCCCCTTATATCTCAGAGTTCAAGTAAAACCAACAGTACTGGCTACGAACAGATTCATGACAAAATTATTTTTTTAAATGTATTACCCTTTAGTTATCCAGGTACTGTAGTCTCATTGAGCCACGAGAACTCATTTTCAAGAGAGACCTGTTTAGGGAGCAGATGGTGGGGGTTAGGGGCCTTGCTCAGGGGCCCAGAGTGGGGTGAATGAGGGTGGAGGCAGGTGTGGGTGTTTCACCTTTTTCCACCCACATTTTTTGATGTTGTCGGTATTGGGGCTTGAACCAGCGATCTTCCGATCACAGGCCCACCGTCTCTAACCACACTGCACCACCACTCCCCTAAAAATATATATATATATATATTTATTTATTTTATTTATTTATTCATTTTAAAATAT
>JBBPBX010017688.1:7407-17726 GCA_038048925.1 Garcialebias charrua | reverse complement strand
AATAATATAATAATATAATAATAATAATAATAATAATTTATTACTATAGTATTATTATTATTATTATTATTATTATTATTATTATTATTATTATTATTATTATTATCAATATTATTATAATAATGTCAAAAAACTAAAGTATTCAATCAAAGTTGAGTCAGGTCCTCTGAACGGGGTTCTTCTTTGTTGAAACGTTTCATCTTTTTTGTCTACAACAACAAAACGTAAGAGCTTGAAGCAGAACAACTTATGGAACAAAGTTTCAGCCTGTCTCAGCAACACTAAACCACCACCTTCTAACATTAGCCAAGAGAAGAAGGGCATGATCGCCACTGTCAGCAAGGACAGCCAACAATGGAAGGTCCATCCACCGATTACTGTAATTTCCGCTGTACACGTCGCACCGCCGTACACGTCGCATGAGTCCAATTATGTCCAATAAAGTGGAAAAATCCATAAACATGTCGCACCGCCGTATAAGTCACATCTATTATGCGTCACCGTTGACACGTCGCATATGTTACGCGTCACCGCTGACAACCCGGAAATGTGGGCTGGTGTTTTGCCAAAAATGTTTTGGCTGCCAAATGGCCACAGGAGCGTGCACTGAAGGACTTTAACAAGATTAACACTTAAAAACAATTATTTGTTTGCTGAAAGTTATAGTAAAGATGTGTCTGAGCTGAACTTTTCCTTAATAAATGCACGTACTGGTCAAATCAGCTGAATTAAAAAAATAGTTTTGCTACGTCGGTGCTGCCAAGTGTGTACGTGCAACGAGTGGATATGCATCATTTCTTTAAAATTTAACAAGATAAACACCTAAAAAAATATAGTTGTTTGCTGACATTATAGTAAAAGTGTGTCTGAGCTGAACTTTTCCTTTAAAAAATGAACGTAATTGTCAAATCAGCTGGATTTAAATTGTTTCGCTTTGACGGTCTTCCAAACGTGCGCGCTGTGAAAACCTTCATGTCTTTAAAATTTAACAAGATAAACACCTTAAAAATATATATTTGTTTAATGAAAATTATAGCAAATATGTGTCTGAGCTGAACTTTACCTTTAAAAATTAACGTAATGTTCAAATCAGCTGGATTTAATTAGTTTTGCTTTGACGGCTCTTCCAAACGTGCGCGTGCGCGCTGCAAAAACCTTCATCTCTAAAATTTAACAAGATAAACACCTTGAAAAAATACATTTGTTTTCTGACATTATAGTAAAAGTGTGTCTCAGCTGAACTTTTCTTAATAAATGCACTTTGACGGTTAAAACATGGCAAAATGAAGCCGACGAAATAAAGCAGCTTTAAAATTACTACACGCTCACCCGCCCATAATGATGACAGAAACGCTTATTTATTTATTTATTTTTATTCAAACCCGTTGAATTCTTCATTATCTGTTTCGCTGGTGAAGAGTTCTGCCAACTCCTGAGGTAACATGTAGTTCAGACCTCCAGAGAGCAGGAGGCCGTGCTACGACAGAGTGAGTCTGAGCAGAGGAGGCTGCGGTCGGACACATGAGCTGGGAACGGTCGGTGGACTCTCTGGAACTGTCAGAGCTCCAGAGAGCTGGATGCCGGGCTGCGACAGAGTGAGTCCGACCAGATGAGTCTGCTGTTGGACACATGAGCTGGGAACGGTTGGTGGACCCTAGTGGCCGAAAGTGGTACTGCTCCATTTTTTTGTCAGAATGAATTGAAACGGTCATATCTCAGCCAAAAATTGGTCTAAAAATATGGGGAAAAAATCCATAACTATGTCGCTTCGCCGTAAAAGTCGCAAGACATGCAAATTAGGCAAAAAACTGCGACTTATAGGCCGAAAAGTATGGTACCTTTACCCACTTCTTCCTTTTCGGTTCTCAGGAGTCACTAGTGCCAATATTCAGCAGTCACTGTACAAGAGATGTGAGACACCCTAGACAGGTCTCCAGTCCATCACAGGGACACATAGAGACAAACGAGACAAACAACCATTCACTCTCTCACTCTCACCTAGGGACTATTTAGAGTTACCAATCAGCCTAACATGCATATATTTGGTCTGTGAGAGGAAACTGAAGTACCCAGAGAAAGCCCACGCATGCACAGAGAGAACATGCAAACTCCACCCAGAAAGGCACCTGGCCAGAATTTGATCTGGCGACCTTCTTGCTGAGAGGCAACAGCTCTATCAACTGAGCCACCATACCACACCTGAAAACGGAAAGTGTACAGTTGAACCAGAAAAATTATCATGAGAAAGTTATGACACTTCTTAGTGTCATAACTTTCTTCTTAATGTAACTACTTATGAGCCACAACTGCTGTATGATAGTACCAGGTAGTGGTTATAAGAATAAGTTTGATAGAGTGCCTGAAACAATTGAAGCAGAACAAGGCTATTGACCATATTCTGAACCACAGACTATCCAGGGGTGGCCATGCCTAGACTATGGTTTACCCAAAATTCATAACATGGTGTAAGAGCAATTGTTAGCATGATTAACTCTGTCACCTACATTTCAAAATAGTGGGATCTGTACTCATCCCGTTAACTGTCAGCTCAGAATATCACATACAGAACACCATGGATTTTGTGGATAAGGTGAGGGATGTTGTAATGGAGACTGATGAAACTATTGTTTCTTTTGATGTCACATCACATTTTCAAACTGTTGTATAGCAAAACCCCACACACAGACCAGTACTTGCAGTTTAACTCCCATCCCCACCTGGAGCACAAGTTAGGAGTCACAAGGACTCTGTACCACAAAGCTGACAGTGCCCCCACTAACTCAGGAAGGGAAGGGGGTAGGAAGTCTGTGATAGTCATCATTGTACATTTCCATACAATGACAAAATTAGTTGTCTGTATTTATTCATTCATTCAACCTTTATTTAGTCAGGTAAATCTCATTGAGCCTCGAGGGCTCATTTACAAAAGCGACCTGCTACAAACTAAAGAATGATGAACAACAAACAACAGAAAAACATAAGAGAGAAATACAAAGTGAAATGCAAACTAGCAAAACTAGCAAAACACCAAAAGGTAGATGTTCAAAATCAAAAACAAGAACATATCTGCAATGGTTTTTGCCAGGATTCCAAAAGATTCTTAAAACCATTTAGAGAGGTCATGGCAGAGAGCTTCAGATCTTTTTGTAAGATATTCCAGGAAGCAGGAGCGGAATAGGAGAAGGCCCTTTTTCCAAGTTCAGTCCTCACTGACGGAACACTGCAGGTGATCATGTCCTGAGAGCGCACGCTGTAGCTGCACTCACGCAGAGACATGTAGGAGGAGATGTATGAAGGCAGCAGACCAAGAAGTGATTTAAAGATGAAAATGTACCAGTGGAAGAGTCTGCGTGAGGATAATGATGTCCAGTTAACCAGTGAATACAGGGTGCAGTGGTGGGTACGATAATCACAGCCAGTTATGAATCTTAGAGCACCATGGTAGACAACATCCAACATCTGCAGGGTGCTTGTAGGAGCATTCATGTAGATAATGTCACCATAATCAATGGAGGGGAGGAAAGTCACAGATACAAGGCGTTTCCTAACATTCAGTGTTAGACATGATCTGTTTCTGAAAAAGAAACCCAGTTTAACTTTCAGTTTCTTCACTAGGTTTTCCACGTGGAGTTTAAAAGAGAGATGTGAATCGACCAGGATACCCAAATATTTATAGGAATCAACAAACTCAATTGGGACACCGTTTGAGGATAAAATCAGAGGAAGATCTGCAGGGACCGACTTCCTACTTGAAAAAAAAACATCCCTTTTGTTTTATCAGCATTTAGTACAAGTTTGAGATGGAACAAATCTGACTGAATGATGTCAAAAGCAGATTGCAGAAACTGGAAAGCCTTAGCTACTGTTTTAGCTCAGTAGTAAACAACTGTGTCATCAGCATAGAAATGTAAGGATGCATCAGGGATGCTCTGACCTACATTAGCTATGTAAATTGTAAAGAGGGTTGGTCCTAAGACTGAGCCTTGTGGTACACCATTTTTAACCGTTAAATAACTGGAAGAAGTACCGTTGTGCTGAACACATTGCATCCGATTGGACAGATAATTAGAAAACCAACCAATGGTGTGATCAGATAAACCAATTTCTGAGAGCTTATGACACAAGATGTTATGATCCACTGTGTCAAAAGCTTTAGACAGGTCTAAGAAAAGTGCAGCACAATAATTCTTAGCATCCAATGCTTCAACAACGTCATTAAGAACCTTCAGAGAAGCAGTCGTTGTGCTGTGTTTTTTCCTGAAACCAGATTGATGGAGAGGTAAGATGTTAAATGAGTCCAAATAATTTTTGATCTGAGAGTTTATCAATTTTTCTAGAACCTTGGCTAAAATGCAGAGTTTAGAGATCGGTCGATAGTTGTTTAGTGAGGTGGGGTCACCTCCCTTCAGCAAAGGAAGAACAAAGGCTGTTTTCCAAGCATCCGGAATGGAATTTTGGCTTATGGACAGATTAAAGATGTGGGTCACAGGGACTGAAATGATATGAGCAGCCAGCCTTAAGAAATAAGGTGGAAGTTCATCTGGACCAGCAGATTTTTTAGGATCAAGATCATTTAACAGTTTATTTACCTCACTGACTGAGAACGGAGAAAAAGATAAGGTGTGATTAACTGAGGATTGACTTGTAGGAGGGATTTGATTTGTAGAAGTTTGATTATTAGATGAAGTGGATGATTTTCCATTTATAACTGTATAAAATAATGAACTAGAAGCAACAAAATGTTTGTTTAAACAGTTCAGGATATCGTGCTTATTTGACACAGGAACAGAATCAACAAGAAGTTGTGATGGGAGGTCAGATGATTGGGGGGTGCCTGAGAGAGATTTGATGGTTTTCCAGAATTTTTTAGGATCGTTTAGATTTTTGGAGGTCTGAGATAAGAAGTAATTACGTTTTGCGGCTTTGATGGCAGTTGTGCATTTATTCCTCAGCTGCCGAAAATTCAACCAATCAGTGTCTGAGTGTGATTTTCTTGCTGCGGCCCATAGATGATCTCTCCTATGCAGGAGGTCAGCTAGTTCAGGAGTAAACCAGGGGCTGTCATGGCTCTTTATCCTGAACTGCTGGAAAGGAGCGTGTTTATTTACAAAGTAAATGAAACTGTCATGAAAATAGTTCCAAGCGGTGTTCACGTCGTTGATTAATAGAATACGTTGTCAATCAAAGTGGGATAGATCCCAGAGGACTGACTGTTAACATAAACGTTTCAAATCCCTTTTTTGAACTATTCTGGGCTTAGCAGGTGGAAGTTTAGTGGATCTAAGAGCTGCTATTACGGAATGATCACTCAAAATGTTAGCAAATACACCTGTACCAGGAAATTTGTGAGGTGCATTTGTGAAAAACAGATCTAAGGTGGAAGATTTTTCGGGACATTTTTTGTTTGGTCTGGTGGGAGAATCAATAAATTGTGTTAGATTGAGAGAAAGACAACATTCCTTGAATTTATCACAGAGGGGGGTCGACTTATTCCAATCAATGTTTCAATGTTGAAATCTCCTGCCATAACAAAATATGAATTCAGTCAGGGAGGACAGATCCTCAGGTGTTACGGAGGGGGGACTATAACAACCTACAACAGTTAATATCTGACCTCCCTTCAAACTGATGTTCACAGCTAAAGCCTCAAACTGGTTTGCGATTGTTTTTTAGATGCGATCCTGGCAGCCAAGGAGTCTCTGATGTAAATAGCGATTCCACCTCCCCTTTTATTACGATCACAACGATAGATCTTGAATTAATTGATTACCAGGTCATTTTTCAGAACAGATTTGTTGAGCCAAGTTTCAGAGATAAGGATCACATCTGCCCCAGAAGAACTGATTAGGATTTTCAATTCATCTAGTTTTTTTTAGAAGGCTACGAGCATTTACATGCAGGAAGCGGATACCTGAAATATTTTTAAACTCATTAGGTGTAATGTAGTTAGTGATGGGACCTGGGTTGGGCTGAATCCCTGAGATCAATAACAACATTAATATCAGACATTTACTTGACTTCTTTGTCACTGATGTGTAATTACAGGAGTTAACAGTGTGACATTTTGCCCCCATAATTGAACCATGAGAAACATTAATGAAGACACGATCATTCAGAACCCAAAAACAATGAAAGTTGCAGTGATGGGCAGATCCAGATGTATTGATAAGATTCAGTGATTCTAGGTAGTCTAAGAACTGAAAATAATGACAGTAATATGAATGATGCAGAAAACACTCAGACCATAAAGCGTCACAAATTAAGTGGGCAAACAGTTCCGTTGTGGAGGCCCAACCACAGTTTGTGTAAGGGGGGGTCCAGCCCCCCTGTGAAAATGAATGGATGTGGCCCTGGTAAACACAAGCTGGATCCAGAATCAACGGAAAGAAACAAGTAATCTGTTGCAAATAGCAGAGTGAGCTGCCAGAACAGCCTCCTAAAATTAAAGGCATGATTGTAGCCTGTATCAAGACAGCAAAGGAACAACAGCATGACCAACACCAAACAACAGCGACAGTAGCTGCTGATCCTTAGCGAAACACGTCACTCTCTGCCCGCCTGATCCACAAACAGTTCCCAACAGTGTGAAACAGGCACCAAACAGCAACGATCCTGATCCATCGCGCTTCACTCTCCGATCGCCTGATCCACAAACAGCCCACAACAACGAAATGAGGCTCTTTAAATTTATCTACAGCAGGTAAGATATTTGTTGTTGAGCTCACAACAACAAATGAGGCTCTTTAAAGAATTATCTACAGCAGATAAGATATTTGTTGTTGTTGAGGTATTGGTTTCTTCAAAAATGAGGCTCTTTAAAAAGTTATCTACAGCAGGTAAGATGTTTGTTATTGTTGCTGCTCCCCTCTTCAGCCTCTTCAGCCTGAAAAAGCCACCTCCAAGGATAAAAGAAAAAACAGCAAGACTTACCGGAGGGGCTGAAGCCTATACTGAACCTCTTAGCATCAGAATTATTTCAGCAGCAGTTCAAACATCCGCACGTCCCTCAGATGAACGCGCGTGTGTGCAGAATGAGCGCAGAGAGAGCGCAGTTCCAGTCGGGTTACAGCTGCATGCATTCAGTCGGGTTACAGCTGCAAGCATCCACACGCACGCAGATGGGCTCAGGTTCCCACGGAGGTAAACCGACTTAATGTGGACTTAATGTAGACAAAGTCTCCACAGCCAGTTCAGTTAGGTTCTGGTCAAGCCAGAAACACCTCCCCCACGCTCACGAGCCAGGTACGCTTATCTTCCCCCACGCCACGAGGTCAATCAACAAAGGACAGCAGAAAAAATCAGCAAAGTAAAAAACTTCCCTGCTAATCTTGTTGAAACCAGGAGAACCACAGGAGAACCACAGGAGAACCGCAGGTCCAGGTGGGACGTTCAAACTGGGTCCAGTGAGAGTGGCAGAAGAAACACCAGGTCTTTGTGGGCGGCTCTCCGGCTTTGGGGCTCACCTGGTCGGGCAAGGTACGCTCAGAATGACCGGTGGGGTGAAGCGTCCGAAACTGGTCCGACATAATTATTATTATTTTGTTTTTAATGGTCCCGTCCGGCTCTCTGAGTTACTGAACACCAAATTCAGATGGAAGATGGACCAGCTTTGGTCCAATTCGAAAAAACGGGTCAGTTTGATGATAAAAAACTCAGAGAGACCAGAGGTGCTGCCGCTCGCGAGCCCGCCGGAACCGGAAGTGCCATTTAACCCATGGCACATGCGAAACACCCAGGTGGAGCAGTGGGCAGCTATGCCCAGGGAGCCATTAGGGATTGGGTGTCTTGCTCAGAGACACCACAACCTGTGAGAATGGCTGGGAGTCAATCTGCGACTTTCTGGTCCCAAGGCAGCTGCTCTACCTCTACCCCATCTCGGCCCCCGATCCATGCAGAAGGAGAAACCCACACAAGAAAGGCTCTGGAGCAATATGGATATACTAACTGGGCCTTCCTGAAAGCAAAGAAGAAACCCAAAAAGAACTCCATCTAACTATCGGGTGGAAAGGAGGAATCCAAACTAGGGGTGCAAATCTCTCAGTGTCTGGAGAATCGATTTGATTCCGATTTTTGATGCACCAATTCGATTAAAAATCGATTTTCGATTCTAAAACGATTTTCGATTCTGAAACAATTTTCAATTTAAATCATGAAAAGATTAAACAATAATGTAAACAAATAAAACATTTATTTAAAACAATAATGTATGCTTGTAGCAAACATTAAAGACCGTGTAAAGTGAAATTAGATTTGTGTTTTTAGTATATCACATGGCATAAATATGTGTTATTAATCACCCATATAAATCTGACTGATTAAAAACATTGTTTTCCTTATAAAATTAAGTGTCAAAAATCATGAAAATACATTGTTTTCCCTTAGTCTGGAACTGTGGGGGCGTGTCAGCAGTGGGCGTGGTTTCAGCGCAGCACTGCAGCTCAGAGAGCAAGTAGGAGGACTCTCTCGCTCAGAGCTGAACTGTGTGGAGGAGGAAGACAGGTTCATCAGTAAACCTGCTCTGTTTGCTCCTTTTTCCAAGAGTTACGCTGTTTTTAGTGCACAAACAACTCTGGTTTTATTTTTAAAGTTGAGGACGCAACTATAATTCATAACTCCGCTGTTCTGTGTTTAGAAGATGAGCGGACTCGCGCGGCTGCACCGGTCCGACCCGACACATCGCATGCGGGGGCTGTGTTGGTGATTAAGATAAAGAGGGCTGTGTTGGTGATTAAGATAAAGAGTAATCACGTTGATAACTAAGTATGCAATGGACCTGTCGCATTTTCTTAGCAAAAAAGGAGCTTGTGAACTTGTAGGGCACAGGCTTAGCAATAAAAAAAAAGAAAGAAAGAAAAGAAACAGGAAAGGCGGCGGCGGTGTCCGGAGGCTGAGGAGGGAGACGGTCAGTAGCAGGTGCCCTGACCATTAAAACATCCTGGGAAGATGCAGGAACGAGGCATAATTGATTAGCTAGCTAACAATGAACAAAATATCTATGCTATTGCTATCTGATGCTATCTGCGAGTCGCGAGTGAACGGCTCCACCCATGCGAAGAACAATTTATATGACTGGAGCAGCAGGGGGTAGGGCTATACTAATGAGGACCGCGTGACGAAACGCGGTCCCGTTTAAAACACGCCTAAAAAATCCTGAAACACACATGTCTTTATACACAGTTTCATGTATAACTTCAAAATTAATTGAGCTACAATTTTGAGACTTTTTACTCATTTACAACATTACAATTATCACATTTATAATGTTTATTTAAGGAAATGTTGAAATTCACTTTACACTGTCTTTAATAATGTCAAATAATACAGTATAAATACATCAGCCTGAATTGTGAGCAGATGGGTATATGAATACAATGCAGCAGCTTTAATCGGGTACCGGAGGTCACTGGTGCCTATATCCAGCAGTCGCTGTGCGAGAGGCAGGGGACACCTTGGACATGTCTCCTGTCCATCACAAATAATTCAAAATACAAACGTAAACAAAGATTTCAGCCTACTGTATTGCATAAACATTTAACTCAAAATAAAATAGACTTCAAAATCATATTGCATTCATCCATGTTTCAAATGTGTATGGATGGATTTTGTTTAAAAGATTTGTTTGGTAAATCTTTTCAACAAAAGCCATCTATCCATCATCTTTACCCGCTTTATCCTTATCGGGTCCTGGAGGTCACTGGTTCGGGTCAGATTTCTTCTTCTTTCTGCCACCTTTCATTTTATGTATTCTTTCATATACTATGAGATATGGTTTTATTTTCTTTATCTTTTGGGTTTTATAGTATTAAAAAAAAAAAAATCGATTTTGGAGCTTTTAGAATCGATTCTGAATCGCCAGGTCTAAGAATCTTGATTCTTTAAAAAAAAATCAATTTTTTCCTGCACCCCTAACCCAAACTCAGATCAGTGGTCATTCTGTATGACTGTTTGATGAGAGTTTCAGAGAAAATGAGATGTTTATTTTCTAAACAAGGCAACTCAGTGGCTATCTTATCTCAAAATACATTTTGGCAAAGACTGATCCATCCCAAAAATCCATTCCCCAGCACAAACAGAGTAATATTGTATATGCTATTCAGTGTCAGGAGGGCTGTGATCAGTCTTACATCAGGGAAACTAAACAGCCAGTGATCAAAAGGATGGGCCAGCACAGAAGATCAACATCATCAGGCCAGGGCTCTTCAGTCTACACTCATCTCCAGGCCAGCGGACGTTCGTTCAGGGATGAAGATGTGCACATACTTGATAGAGAGGAATGCTGATTTGAGAGGAGTGAAGGAAGCCATCTTTGTGAAGATAAA
>JBBPBX010017687.1:25339-46526 GCA_038048925.1 Garcialebias charrua | reverse complement strand
GTGACCCTCCGCGGTCTACACCGAGCAAAGCTCCTGCCCCTGCACTGCGGACTGGACAGTCCGGGAGTAGCAAAAGGTCACAGAAGTTCCAGAAAAAAGGCAACATACCTCTAAGCTCTGAGGAGATAGTGGACATAAGTTGGTTGTTTGAAAACTTGAATGATACAGAGGATGACCAAACTGGTACAATGAGTGACCTTGTCTTTGATAACTCAGAGCACATGGATAACTCAGAGCACACAGTTAGTGACAACAATAGCAAACGACAAAAAGGAAAACGTCTCATAAAAGGCCTTGAGCTACAACATCAGTTTAAACAATCAGTGATGAAACAGTGCGCTGTAACTGCTGTTGAGGCTCACATGCAAAACAAAACACCCTCTGAGGTGTGCCCAGGTCAAAAGGTCGTATCCCAGTCGCAAAAAAGCGAGAATAAACACCGTCGTCTCAAAGGTCCTCTGACCTCAGAAGAGGCAGAGAACATGCGTCGGTTGATAAAAGAGTGGGATGATACTAGCGAGAATGAACACTATCGTCTCAAAGGCCTTCTGACCTCAGAAGTGGTGGAGAACACGCGTCGGTTGTTAAAAGAGTTGGATAATACTAGCAAGAATGAACAAGATTTTCAAACTGACATACACCGAAATGTTGGTACCAGTTGGAACAGTGACTCAAAATGGTTTAAAGGGAGCCCCGCCCCTGAAGCACCTCAGATTGAAAAATCTGAGACAAGCAACGAACCACAAAAGGTAGGTGTTCACTCTCTAAGAGACCCACAACGGTTCAGATCGAACCAGATGGGTGAAAACCAAGGTCCATCGTTGGGTGGACTTCAAGAGAAATTGAAGGATGAGGACCTATACTCATGTAACTATGCGTGGTCCCAACAGAAACCCCCGAGCCTTGGAACTGCACCTCCCGCGCCTCGAACAGAACAGTTCAAGACAGGCAAAGAGTCACGAATGTCCCGGAATAATGGCCCAACACCTCTATGCTCGGTAGAGACAGAGGAAGTAAGTAGTTTGTCAGTAGATTTGAATGTTACTGTGCTTGACCAACCTGATACAATGAGTGGCGTTATCATTGATAATGACACTATCAACATTGACCAACCTGGAGCGATGTGTAGCACTGTCTTTCACAAAGACTCAGAGCACACAAATAACTCAGCGCACACTACTTCTGACATTGCCATGGATGTTGACAGCAAACCAACTGCTGATAGTCAACAACATCCTGAAGGTCATGATGCTGACAGCCAACAAGATGCTGACAGTAAGCAAGATTACACAGACAGAGTCACACGTGAACAGAAACGTGGGCCAAGACCTGTGAGGTTTCTGTGTAACTTTATACAAAGGGGGGTGGCTAAGAAAGCTTACCTGCCTATCACACTGGAAGGTGTCCTTGAGCGTGAAGCCCTCCTGGATGGCAGTTCTGATATAACCATTATGTCGGCCAAGCTGTTCGAGGAGCTGAGGACCGCCGCTAACGGTGTTGACATGCAAATACCCTTTGAGAAATGTGCTATTGAGCTACAGGGTCTCGCAGAGACGAGAACAACCCTAACAGCTATGGCTATGGTTCACATGAAGATTGGCGAAATGACACTACACCACCCGGTGTACGTGTCTAAACTTGACTCATTCCCATTTTTGGTTGGCCAAGATTTTATAAACCGCTTCAACGCGATTATAGATTATGGTCGACGGAAAATGTGGAGCACAGTGAGAAAACCCCTGCCAATACAGGTGCTTCCTAGTTGCGATACAGACTGCCTAACCGCAGGTACCGCAAAGGACACACGGGACTGCTCATCCGAGGACGAGAGCCCGGTAAGTGAACCTTCAACTACAGGTGAGACAGAAGAGACCCAAAAGTTGGACCAAACTCCGGCCCAACAAGAGAACCTCCTCTGTGAGCTGACACATTCAGCACTCCCTGACCACTGCCTACCACAGGTAGTGAAAGGTGTTGAGATCCAAGGATCCCACACCGAAGACGCTGTACTGTCCTCTGGGACAGGTAATTCGGCAATCAGCCAAGCTTTCAATGAAACCTTGGTTCAAGGGCATCTGAGTCCAGAAAATGACAGTCATCCAAACGCTGACAGTCACTTGGACATCATTGTTGCAGATTACGAGGACCCCTCATCAGACAAGAAGGGGGCAAACTCACATTACCTACCACAGGTAGAGAAAGGTGTGGAGATCCAAGGACCCCACACCGAGGTTGCTGTACTGTCCCCTGGGACAGGTAAATCGGCTATCAGCCAAGCTTTCGATGAAACCTTGGTTCAGGGACATTTGTGTCTAGAACTAGTCAGAAATGACATAGTTTTTACAGACTCAAAGAGCCCCTCTTCAGTCAAGAAGTGGGAAGACACACACAACGACAGTGACCCGTCGCAGTCTGTACAATCAGACACACCTGCGACTGCGCCGACGGTTGTGACACACCTGAATTACACGGAAAGAGGTAAACGTAAGAAGATACGTTGGCCAAATCCTAAACGATTCCTGTGTACCGTCTTCTCTCAGCTGCGCGAACAGCTTAAACTAAACGGTGGCATCCTAACTTGTGCCCATGGACGGACGTCCTCACCTGTGCTCGTGGTCCCCCATGACCAAAGGGGGGTGATGTTAGGCCATGCCAAAGACAAAGATTTGAATGTACACCTCAGAAACACTTTTGCTTTCGCCCAGAAAAACCTGGAAAAATCCGCTGAAGGACGTAAGGCGTACTATGACCAGAAGGCCTCTCACAATGAACTCCAAGTGGGAGACAGAGTCTGGTACTATACGTTCGCCCCAGCAACCGGGAAAGGAGGGTCCGAGACCGGAACTCTCGCCCGCAAACTAATGCCCAGGTGGACTGGACCTCATCTGATAACAGACAAAGTGTCCTCAGTCGTCTACGAAATCAAAATCAGCAAAGGCCGCAAAGAGCCAATTGCTAAATGGGTACATCGAAATCAGATCAAACCTTACAAGGCGTTCAATGACTCCACAAAAGACAAAGATCTCACAAACTCACCGACTTCATGGGATAATAAGGTCGTCCAAACACAAGTTAGTAAATAAACTAATCAGGTTTAAACTACCATATTTCCCACCCTATAAGTCGCATTGTCCAATTTGAACTTAGAAACGCTAAGCCTAAAACCCACAACAAAAAACTAACCTTAACAACCGTTTAAATCCACGAGATTTAATTTGACCTCGGTCATAAAGTTGAGACCTGTTTTTCTTGTGTGTTGCACTTTGGAATCTGACGACAGGAGTGTGTCGAAGCAGTGAAACGTTGTTTCCTTGTTGTTTAGTCATTACTGTTGTCATTAGTTGAGATATTGTTTTGGTTCTGAACACTCCCAGCCAAAAAGGTTTTGTATTAACATTGGTTAATGAATGATATGGATTTAACTATGCCAACATGCAGTTCGTTTTGTTAAATCTCAATCGTTGAAGAGTCAATGTAGTTTAAAGCTACTCAAGGTACCATAAACTACACTGGTCTCACAATTTCTAAATTGAACCGATTCGATCGTTTCTATTCTAGATTATCTATTCATTTTGATGAGTCTCGCCATAGACTTCAAAATTTATTAGGAATACCAAATCCTACGTCGTTCGTCTAAAAGACAACAGACATTTAGATCAAACTATATTTCATTTTTCTATTTTAGTTTAACCTAAACTAAGTAATGAATGGAGGAATAGTTTGGAATTAGAGGCCTTCGTTACAGAAGCCCTCCAAAATTTTATAGGTACAGATCCCTATATCTAATTTTACAGAATTGATCCACCCCTTAATTGGTAATTGTAGCTGATCTAAACCATGATAGCTTACATACCAGGTGCATATAGGTAAGGCTTAATGTAAAATCCCAATCATAAGCCCACCTAAAAAACCACATAATTGCATGACACATAGAACCAGAGTGGCACTGACTGGAAACCAACCAGCCAACAACCTTCGATGTGGGGACCTGCAGCTCCAACGCTTGGTCTTCAACCTTCATCCAAGGGTCGCCTCCTCTGCGTCAATCGAGGGATCCCCTCTACATGCTGATTATGAAAACAATTGTTGCTGATGAATCACCAACTCTAATCGTTGTGGAATTACTGCTGTGGGATTACCGCTGTGGATTATAAGACTTTGTTTTCCAAAGGATCACAGACTTTGTTTTCCAAGAGTTAACAGACTTTGTTTTCCAAAGGATTAAAAGCTTTTCGCAATGGGATTACCTCCGAACAGTATGGAATTTCCAAAAACTTTATGGGATTATAATTTTTGATTTTTCTTTTCCACTTGCTGGATTACTTCAAGATCAAAGACAGTTCAAGGTTTCCTTTCGTGTTGGACCCCATCCCCAAGGACTGGCGATGGCTTCCAAAAGGGGGGAGATGTAGTGGACCTACCCAGGGTCAAATTAAGGTTTTTGAACTGTCCAGTGATGACCTTTACTGACCTCTCAGTAAAGCAAGACATTTACTACAAAATCATTCATTTAGCTATAATCTGATAACATAGTCACCAAAAAGAGACTATTTCTATCTTTGATTTTAGGCTGATGTGATCAAAAGAATAACTTTTGTCATTTTCATGATGTGTGCTTTTAAGCTGTGTTATTCTTTAAGAGTTAAACTGTGTTCACTGCTGTGTTAAAGGTGAAATCGCGGGTCACAGAGACCCGACTGTTTTGTTTAGAAATAAGAAGACAGTTTAATCCGTTGTTTTTCATGAACAAGGCGCCAGCTGCTCTGTCTTTTCCTAAACAATTTCCCTCTGCTCTGGCTGTAACCTTGGGTCGCGATAACACAAGTGAACTCCTCTCTTTGAATCCTGCTTTAAGTTCTAAGCTGTGGCTGGAACGGAAGAGTCTGTAAGAGTCTTCAGAGTCTGCAGAGTTTGGAAGGAACCAGCAGGTTCCTCAGAGTTTGCGGGGAATTTTCAAAGAGATGTGAACCTTTCCCAAGAGCTGGGTACGTTTTGGTCAAGAGCTAACGACCTGCGTCTTCAGCTAAGGACTGATAACAGGCTGTTATGAGTCCACCTCGAACGAGCGTTTGTTATTCCTTCCTGGAATAAATTATCTTGAGCCAAGAAACCACGACTGCCACGACTTTTGCCGATGAAAGCGAGTATCACCGACACCGACAAGGTAAACACGCGTGGAGTCCAGCTTGGACTTGCGGGACCGACGACTCGTCAGTCTAAAGTTGACCACAGCTCTTTACCAGAACCAAGGCGGACGTCTTAAGGTAAAGGAGCAGCTGTTTGCTTGCTGGAGGTGTGATGATATCTTAGCTGGACGCGTACGGAAGAGTGTCATCTGGTTTCATAAATGCAAGATAAATTTCCTCTCTTAACCTCCCAATTCTTCTTAAATCTTTCCTCCTACTTTTTCCCCTCTCAATCTAAGCTGGAAACTATTTTAAGTTTAAAGAGCCCACAGACTAAATATGTTAACATCCAATATTGAAGTCTGTTGTGTTGAATTTAAGTGTGCTGACGTTTTAATTTGAAAGAAAGTGAAATCATGTCAATCAAGTGTAATGGTGTTAATTTAGTTGATTTATTTTAAATAAATGATAGTGTCTCTTTGACATATCAAACTAAGTTAACGTCTTTGTCACTTAATGGCTCTGTTTATTTATCCATCATAAAGATCACAGAGATATTGGGTAAACTGAAAAAGAACAGAATCCGTGAATTTACTATTCAATCTGAATAAGTAGATTAATTAAGGATAAAGAGGTCAGTATTAATATTGACCTCCTCATAATTCTTACATCTGGTGGCCTTCGTACGTGGTTCTGAAAGTTTATTGATATCTGTGGTCTCAGTCATGAACTGTAACGTCATGTTTGCATAAGAGGATCCAAGTTTTAAACTCTGAGGATAATGATTTTGGCTGGAAGTGTTCAAAGCAGGCAGATTCTGCATGTTTTTATCATTTGAAGCTGTGAGATTATTATCGTTTCAACTCTGTTAGACGCTGTTGGAAGCATTCAGGTGAAGTTTTGTCAGCCGTGGTCTGTGGTGGTTCTGGTCCTGGTTCGGTCCAGCTCACGCGGACTCCTGTACAAAGCTTTGTTTGACCGCCGAGTCAGAAGCCTGAAAGCTATAATTTTAACATCTACAAGATTGCTGTTGTGGTATTTTACATGTTAGAGCAGGTCATAGAAGCATATTACTGTAGAACGTAGTCGGATAGTGGTTCTGTTCAGACCCGAGTTTCTGATCCACGACAAAGTGGACCG
Organism: Garcialebias charrua; assembly: GCA_038048925.1. NCBI lineage: Eukaryota > Metazoa > Chordata > Actinopteri > Cyprinodontiformes > Rivulidae > Garcialebias > Garcialebias charrua. The sequence continues at coordinate 40,260 of JBBPBX010017687.1, read as the reverse complement.
GAACCGACCTTGACGCGCTCCGAGAGAGTCCGTGTTTGTTCAACAGCTGCAGTGCTGTGTTACTGAGCGTAACTAAGTTGGCCTGTCTAGGTGTGTTCGCCGCATGTTTCAGAATTTTGGAAAGTTAATTTGTAGCGTTTGAGTTGTTTTAAGAGTCCATAAAGTTGTGGTCTGCTGTGCAGCTAACGTTAGGAAGACGTGTCCGGCATGTCTGTTTATGAGCTGTGATTGGATGAAACGAGTACTGTGTGCTGTCAATCACTCATGTAGCGAACGCTGATTCGCTGTTGTGTGCTGTCAATCACTCTTGTGGCGAACGCTGATTCGCTGTTGTGAGCTGTCAATCACGTCGCACGCCGTTGCGACCAGCCCACTTTGTCGTCATTTCCGGCGCTACATTGGTCGAAGGTAAGAAACTACATTCGCCATTAATGCTTGGAGAATGAACTACATATGCTGTGATTGATTTGTTGACGTCACGTGTGTTGTAGCGAGCTCCGCCTCGCTCAGCACAGCAGAGCTGGTGACGCGCTGCGTCGACCCGCCTATTTGTGTCGTCATTTCCTGATGCACTTTGAGTGACAAGCAGACGCAGTTCACACACACACGGTGAAAAGTGGTTTCACTAAAAGTTTAAAAAACTCAATTTAAGCCATCTAAACTGTCTAACAACATAAATTTGTCTCTGACAAGACCGCAGTTCGAGCGTTTATCACGAACACACTAGAAACTAACTCTAAAAGGTAGTTTTGGTTTAAATACTGAATGAACAATTTAGTCTCTTCGTGATAACAAACATTAAGACTCGAGGCTGCCCCCTGTTGGTTAAAAGACGTTGACAGATGAGTTTTCTCAAATACATCATGAGAAGTCAGCATTTTATGGTGAAATTACCAGCTTTTAAAATTGTTCTGTACACAAACAAAAACTCCTGTTTATTCTAAATACAAATTTTAGAATAACAGAGGTACAGACAAACAATTTATGCTCATTTTAAATACTGAAGAGATTTATAATGACACTCAAAAGGGAATTTTTATTTGATTTTCAAATTAAATTAAAAAAAAAATGATGGAGAACAGAGCGTTTCCACATTAAGCTCTTCGCATCTCTGAATTTTAAACAGAATTGGTGTGCACAACTGCACACTTTTAGTTAAAAATCGCATTTTTAACGTTTTTCTGTGTAAAATTAATGACTCCAGTTTATTTTAAATGAAAAGTTTAAAATAACGAACAGAACGTCCTTTTTCACTCCTGATAACTGTCAAATGCAGTACAAAATCAGTTTCACTGAGACTGCAAGACATCTTTTTAAAGGCATGCTCAAGCAGCATCCTGTCACATTTTAGTGAAGTCATTGCATTTAAGTCAGCCCTCTTTTATAAGCGTTTGAGTAAGAAAAACGGAAATCAGGCTGCTTGGGTTAGTTAGTAACTGTTGTTTGAACGTAAGTTCTATTTTAAAGTTAACACTGCAAGAGTGCATTTAACTTTTACAAAGTTCATTGAGGGTAAAAACCTGAAATAAGGTACCTATGAATACTTATTACACAGTGAAACGCGTAAACCTCAGCTGATTAGTTTATTTGACTCAGTGCTACATTAAAAGTGAATATTTATTTGCAAACACTAACATGAGAACAATCTTTTGATTTTTTTCACACAAAATCAAAACTAAAAGATGGGAGATAACAATTATGATCAAGCTTTACAGCTGCTCACAGCAAAGCTTGAATCGTTAAGGCTTAGTAACATTCGCAGAAGAGAAACTTTTCAACAAGAAAAACTTAAGTTAAAACGTGAGATCAAACGAATTCAAAACAAAAAGATGGGAGATAACGATTGTGATGAAGCTTTACAGCTGCACACAGAAATACTTGAATTGTTCAGGCAAGATAACATTCGCAGAAGAGAAAATTTTCAACAAGAACAACTTGAGTTAAAAAGTGAGATTGAGCAATTAAAAATAAAACGGCGTGCTATAAATGGTTTTGATGTTCGTCAACTCCCTGACCCGATCTGGTTAAAAACAAAACCAGAGCGTGAACTACATTACCAAGACAAGGTCAAATCCCACTCGCTGGAGCTGGAAGGGACAAGTTCATCAACTCCCTCTCCTAAAAAAGGCGAGAAGAAACATGTTTTTCAAACTAACAAACCACAACAGGAACCTGCCCGCTGGAACAATGAGCCGGAGTGGCTCAGACAAGACCCAGAGTACATAAAACGATTTCAAAGGACGAGCACACGTCCTGTCCCTGCACCTCGGACGAAGCTGCCCGAGATAAGCAAAAAACCACAAACGGTGGACGCCCGCTCTTTAAGTGACCCTCCGCGGTCTACACCGAGCAAAGCTCCTGCCCCTGCACTGCGGACTGGACAGTCCGGGAGTAGCAAAAGGTCACAGAAGTTCCAGGAAAAAGGCAACGCACCACTAAGCTCTGAGGAGATAGTGGACAAAAGTTGGTTGTTTGAAAACTTGAATGATATAGAGGATGACCAAACTGGTACAATGAGTGACCTTGTCTTTGATAACTCAGAGCACATGGATAACTCAGAGCACACAGTTAGTGACAACAATAGCAAACGACAAAAAGGAAAACGTCTCATAAAAGGCCTTGAGCTACAACATCAGTTTAAACAATCAGTGATGAAACAGTGCGCTGTAACTGCTGTTGAGGCTCACATGCAAAACAAAACACCCTCTGAGGTGTGCCCAGGTCAAAAGGTCGTATCCCAGTCGCGAAAAAGCGAGAATAAACACCGTCGTCTCAAAGGTCCTCTGACCTCAGAAGAGGCAGAGAACATGCGTCGGTTGATAAAAGAGTGGGATGATACTAGCGAGAATGAACACTATCGTCTCAAAGGCCTTCTGACCTCAGAAGTGGTGGAGAACACGCGTCGGTTGTTAAAAGAGTTGGATAATACTAGCAAGAATGAACAAGATTTTCAAACTGACATACACCGAAATGTTGGTACCAGTTGGAACAGTGACTCAAAATGGTTTAAAGGGAGCCCCGCCCCTGAAGCACCTCAGATTGAAAAATCTGAGACAAGCAACGAACCACAAAAGGTAGGTGTTCACTCTCTAAGAGACCCACAACGGTTCAGATCGAACCAGATGGGTGAAAACCAAGGTCCATCGTTGGGTGGACTTCAAGAGAAATTGAAGGATGAGGACCTATACTCATGTAACTATGCGTGGTCCCAACAGACACCCCCGAGCCTTGGAACTGCACCTCCCGCGCCTCGAACAGAACAGTTCAAGACAGGCAAAGAGTCACGAATGTCCCGGAATAATGGCCCAACACCTCTATGCTCGGAAGAGACAGAGGAAGTAAGTAGTTTGTCAGTAGATTTGAATGTTACTGTGCTTGACCAACCTGATACAATGAGTGGCGTTATCATTGATAATGACACTATCAACATTGACCAACCTGGAGCGATGTGTAGCACTGTCTTTCACAAAGACTCAGAGCACACAAATAACTCAGCGCACACTACTTCTGACATTGCCATGGATGTTGACAGCAAACCAACTGCTGATAGTCAACAACATCCTGAAGGTCATGATGCTGACAGCCAACAAGATGCTGACAGTAAGCAAGATTACACAGACAGAGTCACACGTGAACAGAAACGTGGGCCAAGACCTGTGAGGTTTCTGTGTAACTTTATACAAAGGGGGGTGGCTAAGAAAGCTTACCTGCCTATCACACTGGAAGGTGTCCTTGAGCGTGAAGCCCTCCTGGATGGCAGTTCTGATATAACCATTATGTCGGCCAAGCTGTTCGAGGAGCTGAGGACCGCCGCTAACGGTGTTGACATGCAAATACCCTTTGAGAAATGTGCTATTAAGCTACAGGGTCTCGCAGAGACGAGAACAACCCTAACAGCTATGGCTATGGTTCACATGAAGATTGGCGAAATGACACTACACCACCCGGTGTACGTGTCTAAACTTGACTCATTCCCATTTTGAGATTGAGAATGAGCGGATTTGATACCTGGACTATTGAGAATGAACTTTCTTGTCTTGAACCACTTTGGACATGTCTGCCTGCCTGGGAGGAGTCGACGAGGGACAAGCCCCCAGAAACCATCTTGGCTACAGCAAACTGGTTGGTCCACTTAAGTTGTTTACTTGGTGGGGTAGCTTCAGTTTGCTTTGGACTACTCTGACTGACGAAGCCCTCTGGAGTGAGGGTGAAACGTTTCTACTAAAAAGAAACTGTCCAGATGAACTGATTGAGAATGAGCGGATTTGATACCTGGACTATTGAGAATGAACTTTCTTGTCTTGAACCACTTTGGACATGTCTGCCTGCCTGGGAGGAGTCGACGAGGGACAAGCCCCCAGAAACCATCTTGGCTACAGCAAACTGGTTGGTCCACTTAAGTTGTTTACTTGGTGGGGTAGCTTCAGTTTGCTTTGGACTACTCTGACTGACGAAGCCCTCTGGAGTGAGGGTGAAACGTTTCTACTAAAAAGAAACTGTCCAGATGAACTGATTGAGAATGAGCGGGTAGGAGACAATGTTTGATGCTGGCGAAGCCACTTCAGCTGATCCCAGTGCCACTCCAGCCACCCAGTTCTCCTTTAGCATGTCCAAAGGGCCTCTAACCTGTCTTCCATACAGGAGCTCGAAAGGAGAAAAACAATTTGAAGCCTGTGGTACTTCTCTGTATGCAAACAAAAGAAAAGGCAACCATTTATCCCAATCTTTACCAGTATCATCAATAAACTTTCTCAACATTTGTTTTAATGTCCCATTAAAACGTTCCACCAATCTGTCTGTTTCTGGGTGGTATGGAGTAGTTCGAATACCTTTAACACCAAGTTGGTCATAAAGAGTTTTCATCAAATGTGACATGAAATTAGTACCTTGATCAGTAAGAATCTCCTTTGGGATGCCAACACTAGAAAAAAGGTCTACTAAACACCGGACAATGTGTTTAACCTGCATAGAGCGTAATGGATAAACATATGGAAATCGGGTTGCATAATCACAAATGACTAGTGTGTACCTATGGCCACTACTACTTTTAGGCAGAGGACCTATTAGATCCATGGCTATTCTTTCATAGGGTACATACATGATTGGTAAGTTTTGCATTTGGGCTTGATCTGAAACTTTGGTGAGAGCTACTAGCTGACAGTCATGACATGTTTTGCAGTAATCAACCACATCTTTGTACAATCCTGGCCCATAAAAATGTTGTGCAATACGATGATGATAACAACTTCTCCTCTTCCACCATCACCCTCAGCACTGGCTCTCCTCAAGGATGTGTGCTGAGCCCTCTTCTGTTCACTCTGCTCACATATGATTGTACAGCCACACTTCCAGGCTGTCATATTGTTAAGTTTGCAGATGATACAGCTGTGGTGGGATGCATCACAGATAATGATGAATCCAGCTACAGACAGGAGGTGGAACATCTGGAGAGCTGGTGCAAAGAGAACAACCTTCACATGAATGTGAAGAAGACGAAGGAGATGATTGTGGACTTCAGAAGGAACAAACACACCCACACCCCACTGTATATAGGTGGATCTGCGGTGGAGGTGGTCTCCAGTTACAAGTACCTGGGTGTACACTTGAATGATAACCTCAGCTGGAGCAATAACACCACCAGCCTGATCAAGAAAGGTCATCAGAGACTCTACTTCCTCAGACGGCTGAGACGAGCCGGTCTGAGAAGCTCAGTCCTCACCTCGTTCTACAGGTGTGCAGTGGAGAGCGTCCTGTGCTCCAGCATCAACGTGTGGCATGGAGGCTGCACAGTTGCAGAGAGGAAAGCTCTACAAAGAGTGGTGAAGGCTGCACAGAAGTCTGTGGGAGTCAGTCTCCCCACCATCACAGACATCTACACCTCCAGATGCAGAAAAAGAGCCACCTGCATCATGAAAGACCTCACTCACCCAGCACACTCACTCTTTGCACCACTCCCCTCGGGACGGAGGTTGAGGAGCATCAAATGTAGAACCACTAGACTGAGGAACAGCTTCTACCCTGAGGCTGTCAGACTCATGAATAAATAAATAATAAGAATAAACACTGCAAAATGTCACATCATGCTGATACTGATCTGTTTCTTGTTGCTGCGTTCATCTGTGACCATCTGCTCATGTTCGTGCTGCTGTTTATAATGATGTTTTTCTACTACATTAGGGCTTAGTGTATTACTAGCTGATGTCTCTCTTAGTTAATCCTAGATGTTATTATTGTTTTTCTCCTGCATTTGTTGTTGGATGTAACTGGGACCCTGTGTACATAATCTCGTTTTCAACACATGTACTACATGCGGTGCAAATGACAATAAATTCTCTCTGACTCTGACTCTGACTCTGATAAGTTTTTGCCTGTCCTAAGTGTCCTGACCATGGAACAGTGTAGCCCAAATGCAAGATTACTGAACGGTACTCTTTTGGCACAACAAGTCTGGGTTATTCACTGTCTGCCAGATACAAAAGGTTATCCTTTATGATGAAAGGTTCCCCAATTAGCTCCACAGTATATTCTTTTCCACCATCTACTTGGCATGCTTTCTCAAAGAGGGGTTTTAACAAAGGATCATTTGCTTGAATTTCTTTAAAGTTACTGGTAATTTCAAAAAAGGCGTTCAATACAGAACAACTGGACTTTATTTGTAGCAACAAGACGTTGCGCTCATCATCCGATGAGCTTTCTCAATTCGATGAGGAGACTGTGAGAGGGAGAGAGAAGTTATAAGCAAGCTGGGCCACTGGTACACACCAAACTAGGTAAATTGGAAGCTAACACACACACATACTTGGGATAACACGTGCCTGTGACCCATTCAAAGTTCAGTGTGTGAAAGCAGAGCTTACAGAAAACACACACACATCCTACTGTATGTAAATTGACAAAAACCACACTTCACACATTGATAACAGGGACCTGTCAAAGTCTTTGTTAGTCTAATTCACAAGTGTGGCTCCTCTGTTCTCATCAGTTGGGTAGCGTCTGGGAACCAGCTGCAGGGCCACACCATAAAATACATCCAGAGGTTATTGAGATATTTAGCTAACAAACCGACAGAGTTGACAACGTCTTACAGACCTGTTGCAGTCAGTTCAGTGTGTGAAAACAGAGCTTACAGAAAACACACACACATCTTACTGTATGTAAATTGACAAGTCACACCTCACACATTAATTCATAGTTCCCATGTGACGTCACATCTGTGGGTTGACCTGTTTGACCCTCCCACAGGTAGGCAAAGCAGCAGTTGGAGCGTGTTCTACTGGATGTTCATTTTTCACGTTGTTTTTTTTGTTAATTTCTAATTAATTGCAATGGTTACTTCGTGTTGTGTCAGTGGGTGTTCCAGTCGGGTAGACGTTTGGGCAACGCGCAGGTTTCACTTAATCAAAAAAAAAGTAAACGTGAAGGATTTATTTCATCGGAGAAACTCAAAACCGCCCCATCTCTGCTTGGATCTGCTCAGAAGACATCGTGCTTTTGGCCGGTAAACAAAATATTCTACATAAATCATTTTGTGAAACAATGTTAGAGTACAACTGTCTGTGTGTTAGAGCTGTGTTTTTTATTTATTTTTTATTTAGCGACAGCATGCTGTGGCTAGCTTAGCATCTCGCTAACGGACAACGGCCTCCTCACGGTCCACCGGGACCGGCGGGGAGACCGTCCCAGTTGGAGAAGGAGGACGGGAGCCAAGTCGTGCGGGCGACGCGTCGGTCCCATGGGACGTGCCCCCGCGGCCGCGACGGATCCACGCCGTCCGACCTGAGCTGGAGGGACTCTCCGCTCCAGTGCTAACAACAGGCTAACTTCCAACACGGTAACACTCAAGTGCTGGTTCTGGTCCGTGTTCAGCCTGGACTGTTTGTGTTGGCTGTGTGTTATTTTAGTTAAACCTTTTTTTAGCTGGTTAGATATGATTGAGACAGTTTACACATCTTTTTTGGATTTAAAGCTGTGAAGCCGGTGTGCTGTGAAGCCGGTGTGCTGTGAAGCCGGTGTGCGCTCTTTGTAGTAATTAAATAATTAATGATATCGGAGTAACTACTTTGTGACAAGTTGTCTGATTCGTCTGCCATGATTTCTTTCTCAAACTCATTTAACTCGACCACTGCCAGTTTGCTCTTGTTCCTTGGTGAAGCTGTGGTAGCTCGTGTTTTTGTCCGTATAATTTGCTCTGCTAGTTGGCCATTTTGCCTTCTCTGCCTTCAGATGTGGTGCAGAAGCCGGTATGGGGGCGTGTCTGGGAACTATGTATAGCAGGGACCTGTCAAAGTCTTTGTTGGTCTAATTCACAAACGAGGCTCCTCTGTTCTCATCAGGTGTGAGACGCCTGGGAACCAAATCCAGGGCTGCACTATAAGTTTTAGAAATTTGGAATCTTAGACCTCCTCCTCTGTTTAACGATGGTTTCTCTCTTTTTACATAAATCGCCTCCTTCACACCCCTCTCAAACCACCTGTGCTCTCGGTCCAAAATATGTACATTCTGGTCCTCAAAAGAGTGTCCCTTGTCCGTGAGGTGGAGGTGAACAGCTGAGTTTTGTCCAGAGGAGGAGGCTCTCCTGTGTTGGGACATTCTTCTGTGGATGGGCTGTCTAGTTTCTCCAATGTATAGGTCTGGACAGTCCTTGCTGCACTGAACTGCATACACTACACCACTCTGTTTGTGTGTGGGTGTCTTGTCCTTCGGGTGGACCAGCCTCTGTCTGAGAGTCATGCTGGGTTTGAAATGTACTGGGATGTTGTGTTTGTTGAAAATCCTTCTGAAATTATCTGATAGTCCAGCCACATAAGGAATGACAACGAGGACCCTTGTTTGTGAATTAGACCAGCAAAGACTTTGACAGGTCCTTGCTATTAATGTGTGAGGTGTGACTTGTCAATTTACATACAGTAAGACGTGTGTGTTTTCTGTAAGCTCTGTTTTCACACACTGAACTGACTGCACGAGGTCTGTAAGACGTTGTCAACTCTGTCGGTTTGTTAGCTAAATATCAAAATAACCTCTGGATGTATTTTATGGTGCGGCCCTGCAGCTGGTTCACAGACCCTTCCCACCTGATGAGAATAGAGGAGCCTTACTTGTGAATTAGACTAACAAAGACTTTGACATCCATGAACACAAGTAATGTTTACAGGCTTATTGAAGTTGGGCAGTACCGTATTCGTCGGCGTATAAGTCGCACCGGAGTATAAGTCGCACCAACCTAATTATGCCAAATTAAATGGAAAAATCAACGTATAAGTCGCATCGGCCTATAAGTCGCACCGGCCTATAGGTCGCACCTCACGTGAACTGGTGTTTTGCCCAAAATGGACTGGCTGCCAAATTGTTTGGAAGGACTTTTGACAAGATTATCACATAAAAACTACAGTATTTTGTTTGATGTGTCTTAGTTGAACTTTTCATTAATAAATGAACATTATTTTGGACTGGCTGCCAAATTGTTTGGAAGGACTTTTGACAAGATTATCACATAAAAACTACAGTATTTTGTTTGATGTGTCTTAGTTGAACTTTTCATTAATAAATGAACATTATTTTGGACTGGCTGCCAAATTGTTTGGAAGGACTTTTGACAAGATTATCACATAAAAACTACAGTATTTTGTTTGATGTGTCTTAGTTGAACTTTTCATTAATAAATGAACATTATTTTGGACTGGCTGCCAAATTGTTTGGAAGGACTTTTGACAAGATTATCACATAAAAACTACAGTATTTTGTTTGATGTGTCTTAGTTGAACTTTTCATTAATAAATGAACATTATTTTGGACTGGCTGCCAAATTGTTTGGAAGGACTTTTGACAAGATTATCACATAAAAACTACAGTATTTTGTTTGATGTGTCTTAGTTGAACTTTTCATTAATAAATGAACATAATTTTTGTATATTTTGTGTCTTTCATCATTTATCTTTAAAGATAAACACATAAAAATATATTTTTATTAGCTGACATTACAGTAAAAAACGTGTCTCAGTTTAAAATGATGACAGAAACAGATACTGTATTTATTTTATGGTTTTTATTTATTTATTCAAAACCATTGAAGTCTTCATCTTCTGTGTCACTGCACCATTTTTGGACCAGGCAGATGTCAACAGTGTAGGTACTGTAAAGGGTTTCTTAGCGCCCATAGCGGCCGAAACTGGTACTGCACCATTTTTGGAGTTTTTGACCAAAGTCAAATTATGACCAAAATATTGGAAAAATCGACGTATAAGTCGCACCGGCCTATAAGTCGCAGGGCTTAGAAATGTAGGCAAAAAGGTGCGACTTATATGCCGGAGAATATGGTACATTGCTTAACAAAGAAGATTTCACTAGAGTTTGCAAGCTACCAGTGTCTGCAAGAGCCTTTAAGGCTTTGCATTTATTGTCACATCTACCACATATTTTTGTGAAATCAGACCATCATTAAATTTATGACCAAAATCTTTGGAAGGTACTACACATAAATCTACCGATTTAGGTTTTCTCAAAGGACAAAAAGAAGCTTTGTGACCAGGCTGCTGACAGTAATAACAAATTAGGTTATACCTTAGATTGGAGTTTATAGGTTTACCACCTCTAGTGTCCAAGTTATCAACATTAGTTGCCTGTGGAGGTTTTACCTCCACAAACCTTTGTCTCCCCACCGCTATCCTTGGCTTTGAAGGTTCTCTGTGAGCAGCCAGGTAACGTTCAGCCAGATTTGCTGCATCCTCCCCTGTCTCTGGATTGTTCTCCATTACCCATGTGCGAACATCTGGGTGAAGCACACGCAGATACTGCTCCAAGATGATTGTTTCCCAACTCTCTTCTTTACTTCGACTGTCAGGCCGCATCCATCTCTTGTAGAGTCCCTTTATCCGATTATAGGTTTCACGTACACTCTCTCCCACTGGTATATTGGTGCTTCGAAACCGGTACCTGTAGGTCTCCTCTGTCACGTTAAACTTGTAAAACACTGCGGCTTTAATAGCATCATAAGAGTTAGACTGTTCTTCATCCATGCCAGCATAAGCCTCAAGAGCTTTTCCAGTCAACAATATAACCACTCTAGCAGCCCATTCAGCTTGTGGCCATCTCCATGTTCTAGCGATGCGTTCAAATCGTACAAAGAAACTTTCAGGATCCTCACCTTCCTTGAAGTCAGGCATTCTAGGTTCACCTCCACAGGCCTGTTCCAATCTTGGTGCGGGAGCACAGGGTGCAATAGGCAGCTGAGCCTGTGCAGGTGGTTGAAATGGAGAAGGAGCTTGTTCAGTTTGTTGAGCAATGGCTCCTTGAGGTACTGCAGACAGCGGAGGCAGTTGCTTATCTTCTCGCCTTGGGAAAAACGCTGTTCTAGTAATGTCAGTCTCATAATCTTCAATATAAATATTAGGTTGCAGCTGTGGTATACATCTGCTCAACTGGTTAACCTTTTCCAACAGTCTTGCTTCTGTTCGCCTTGAATGTTGCATAAATTCTCTCATTTCATCAAAGATATCAAGTTCAGAAAAGTCTTTACTCACAGCTCCAATTGTAGTCTGCTTAGGCCGAACTACTGGTTCATAATTATCTTCACCGGCCATGGCTCCTTCAGGTGGTGGATCTGGCCCAATTGCTCCTCCCATCTCTCTTTCTTCCATGTCAACAAGGAGTTTCCTTGTCATATGAATCTTTCCACGTCCTGCTCCTCTCATTTGTCACAACTACTCACAACTTGTTGCTTTCTTGACATTGCAGGCGTACTAAATCCCACTTCTGACACCACTGTTACACTGAGAGGTGTGGTGTGGAAAAGAGGAGACATCAATTGGGCTTTTCTGTGCAACAAACACGTCTGGTTTAATGTTTTCAGGCATCAAAGACAACTTCAGCTCCCAACAAGGCATGCCTTCAATCAGAGACTCTCTCCCACTTAGCAGTCCACTCCTGTATATGCCCAGTCAGACCTGCCTTCAATTCAGATTGGCCAGTCATCTCAGCCTTCCAGAATGGAAAAGACAACAAAGTTAATTATCACAAACAATCTAAACATCAACAATTATTGTTAATGGAATATTGAGTAAACATTTAAAGACCGTGTAAAGTGAATTTCAATATTTTCTTCAATAAACATTATAAATGTCATAATTGTAATCTTGTAAATGAGTAAAAAGTCTCAAAATTAAAGCTCAATTAATTTTGGAGTTATAGATCAAACTTTGTTTAAAGATATGTCTGCTTCAGGATTTTTTAGGCGTGGTTTAAATGTGACCGTGTTTCGTCACGCGGTCTAAAGCCCCACCCCCTGCAGCTCCAGCCGTATAAATTTGTTCTTCGCATCGGTGGAGCCATTCACTCGCGAATCGCAGATAGCATCAGATAGCAATAGCATAGATATTTTGTTCATTGTTAGCTAGCTAATCAATTATGCCTCGTTCCTGCATCTTCCCTGGATGTCGCAATGGTCAGGGCACCCGCTTGGTGACTTTATTTTATTTACTTGATCTCTGCTGCTGTCAGCCATGGACACACAGAGTGGACCTCACGTCCCCCGTGCGCAGCCACTGACACACAAAGTGGACCTCATGTCCCCGCGCAAAGCCACTGACACACAGAGTGGAAACACCGTCCCCCGCGCACAGCCACTGACAAACAGAGTGGACCTCAAGTCCCCTGCGCGCAGCCACTGCAGAGTGGACCTCACGTCCCCCGCGCACAGCCACTGACAAACAGAGTGGACACACAGTCACCGTGCACAGCCACTGACAAACAGAGTGGACAAGTGCTGACAATTGCTTTTCACTGACCTCTTTGATTTCCTATATTTTTATCTGGAGGTTCAAATGAGTAGGGCTGGAGAACTCCAATTAGGCTGCCAGCCTTCGCGAACATCTTCAGGGGGCAGGACACGGGGGCAGTACTGCGCTGAAACCACGCCCACGCGCTGACACGCCCCCAGCGTTTCAGACCAGGGCACAATTATGTTTTTTCTGCTTTTTTGAGACTTAATTTTATAAGGAAAACAATGCTTTTAATTAGTCAGATTTATATGGGTGATTAATAACACATACAGTATTTATGCCATGTGACAAACTCAAAACACACATTTAATTTCACTTTACACAGTCTTTAATATACAGATGAACAATGAACAATAAACAATGAACAATTTACTATTCAGATTATGCTTGTAATTGATTACTTTGATTTTCAGTTCTCCACCAATCAAACTCCTGCTCTCATCAGCTAACTTCCTATATAAGAGCTGGGTTTGAGGCGGGCTTCCTCTTTAGCTGGAACACAAGATGGCTGCCACAGAGGACACACCCACATGGTAACAAACATTTCAGTGTTACTTTGACACCCAACTAAATGTTCACCACCCCACACATGAATTAAAACAAACAAGTTAAATAAGAACTTAGTGCTTCTTAACAATAGTGCTTTCAATGCAAAAAGAAGTTGAGAAATTTGTTTACCAATTTTAAATAAATATATTTTGGACGGAGTGGGATCAAGTCTGACGTCATCTTAACACATCAACCGGAAAGAGAAAATAGTCAAGTCCGCACCTGTTTCCTGTAAAGACACCGTGCTAAAAAGTTGTCAAAGAAAGACCCATAGTGGCCAAACATCGGTACTACAAAATTTGCAAATTAAACTGCCTTTTTTAGACGATAATTTAAGTTTTAGAGACTCGAATACAAAATAAAAATAAAAATAGAAATAATAAAAATAAAAACTTGACAATTGCAAATTATATAACTAAAATATCTAACAGTCATGGGAAACAATAGAAGTAAAAATATCCTACAGGAGCAGAAACAAACACAAAAGATTCAAGATTCATGAGCCAGAAGCATCCAGAATGATTTAAATATGTAAAGGAATGGATGGCAAAATATAAGATAGAACCAATCCCTAAAGTAGACACCTGGAAAACACTCGTTTCTGTACTGCAGAACCAAATTACAGGGAACCGTCGACATACGGCACCCCCGACCTACGGCAACTCGGACTTACGAACGCACTGTAAATTTTTTTTTAAATAAATGAATTCATACTTCTGAGGCTACCTAGTGTCGCGCTCCTGCCACGTGGCCCCCTGGTGGGTGTTCCTCTGCCTGCGGGCGTGCTTGGGACCCTCACTATCTGGGGCTGGGCGCTTGGGCGTTGGTCGGCTCGGCCTGGTGGCTGCCTGGCGGGGCTCGGGTCCTCTGGTCCTGTCGGGTCTGGGCCTGAGGGGTGGGCGTCCCCGGTGCCCGAGCATCGGTGTCCGGCCCTGGGGCTACATCGGTGCAGCGGGCTCTGGCGGGGGCCTGTGCATTTGTCGCTGTTGACCCCGGGGGGTCATTGTGTGTGGTCCCTGGTGGGGTTCGTCCGGTTCTTCCCCTTGGTCGGATCTGGGGAGTGGACGAGTGGCTCGTCCTGTTCGGGTGGTCCTGGGGACTCTGGGCTCGGGGTCCTTCCTGGGGTCTTGGGCTTTGATCGCCCTTTCGTCTGTCTCGGGCTTTGGGGGGACAGATCTCTGATGCTTCACAATCGCTACTAAATGTTCTATTGGAGGAACCTTATTCACTTATGCATGCTCACAACCACACACAAATGGATGCAGGGATGTATATGTAGATATATGTAGATGGGTATATAAATGAATATAAATATATATGTATGTATACTGTATATATATTTGTAGGTATGGGTATGTTTATATATAGAAATCTAATGCAAGGTCATGAATATTATCAGTCTTTATGCTTGTATGTTTCGTTGCTGTGTTCTGTCATGTGCTTTGCAGGATTGTGGACGGAGGTTTGGTGTGTTTGCCTTGTGCTCTTTTTGTGGATAATTGTTGTTTTGTTGTCTCACTTTCTCTTTTCTTTCTTTCTCTCTATTAAAAAAATAAATATACATATTGGAGTGAGAGGATGGCTATAAGGTGTGAAGGG